>CM068985.1:1951500-2246155 GCA_035357415.1 Ophraella communa | reverse complement strand
AAATTTCTAGCCAATACCAGATCACATATCTAATGTTCTGTTTGAGAACTGCCATAACAAAACTAAATAGAATTAAGGATGGGGGAAATATTCTTAATTCAGTAACACTTAAAACAGCGTATATAGACTGGTCAGCAAGGCTTGAAAATCGGTTCACAATGTATGAAGAAAAAATGAACTTGAAATTGTGGTTTTGGTAATAATTTACAAAACACAATTTTTAATGAATAAAGCGATTATTATAAAAAAAACCTATATTAAGTGACATAAAAATCCGAACACCTAGTTTAAATGATTTTATTTTAATAAAATTTGGTGAATTTATTTATTTTACTGAAATAAACAATTGATAAAATTTTTAGCCTTATCATTTGAAGATTCCGGTTTTTATACTGCTTTTTTTGAAATCCACTAACAATCCAAAAATGAATATTGTAGCCGTAGTAAAGATCCAAATTTTGCGGATTTTGGTTCTTGACATTCTTTACGATTGGTTACGATGCCTAGGTTACGGAGACCTGTACGATTTCGTCAACTTAGTGAGTTTGGTAGGGGTCGTATAGTGGGACTTCCGGAAGCTGGATTTTCTTTTCGGGAAATTTCAGTTAGAGTGCAAAGAAGTGTAGACACCGTGGTAAGGTGTTGTCAGGTATGGCTTCGAGAAGCCGTACGCAAAGAGCAAGGGGCTCTGGACGCCCCCGTAGAACAACAGACCGTGAGGATTCTCCACTACCAGGTCCATTGCAAATTAATGGTTTGCAGAACACGGAAGATCTATTCCGCCGTGCTAAGACAGGAGGTCGTATCTGCAAAAACACCAGTTTGTAGAAAACTGCAATTTTCTACATTGTGCCATTAAAACTAGCAACAGTTGAAAGCTAATTTTTTCTATATAAACAAAATGCACAAAATTGAATCTCCATTGGGAGCCTCTTATTGATCAATTAGGATTTGGCTGAGATATTTGATTTTGTGCAGATACGACTTACAGACTTAGGAATCGATTATGTTTTATATGTGGTCAACATGTCGAATGTGTCATATACGACTATTTGACTAAGTATGTGAATAAGAAAATACTTATTATTGTTCGTAGCGTAAAGTATTATTCAGAAATTAATAAAGAGGGAACAATGTAGATATTAATAAAGACGATGGAATAATGAAAAAATGTTTATTCAAAAGTACAAAAATTCTTAATGTGTAAATATTGAATCAATCTGAATTTGCTTGAAATTGATAGTTCATTCCAAAATTTCAAACGATTCGGCGGAATTATTCCGGACAGCTTTGAGATCAAATTTAACTTCCGATTTATGTTCACACCATTTTGCTAATTTCTTATTGTCGGAGGGGTGGGTTTTTTTTCGGGCTGAGATGGGAAACTCATGTTTGATGGGTCCTTGTCCAGAACCCAACAGTGTTCGACTCACCCTCGAGAGGATGCCTACCAACCAACCCCACCTCGGAATCACTACTTTAGCATACTTCAAGACAGGCGGCGGTCCCTCACACATTCTTCATCCATTCATACTATTCGCCATTAGAACATTCCCTTCTCCAAAACTTCGCTAATCTCTACCCATTCTTTCTCTCCTCTCAACATTATCTCCACCATGTTCTCCCAATACACTGCTACCCCGAGTCTCCTCTCCAACTTCTCTAAATCCTTCTTGTTCTTCCAACATCTAAACACATGACCCTCATCATCCTCCACCTCACACCTCACTAATATTCCAGTCCTTCTCTTCCCAATCTTGTGTGGATACCCCACTCTTGACCCATGCCCAGTGAGCCTTTGGGTCAAGAAGTTTACCTCCCCAAACTCTCGGTCCATCAACTCACTCCTACTCCCAATCGCCCTTTTTAATGCACCTTCATATCCTTCCCACTTTCTCACCATTTCCTCCTCCATCCAATTCTGAGCTTCCTCTTTTGTGGCACCCTTTCACCACTGCCTCTTTGCCTTAGCCATGAGGTCCAAAGGGTATGACCTTGACAGCACAGCTGCTGCTAATGCACCCACTGTCCTGTACCCCTGTACTACTCTCAACAAAATCCCCCTCTGCACCTGTAGTAGTGGCTTTATCCTCGCATGGATCCCCGCTCTTTCGGAGGGGGTACACCATATTTAAATGCTTGATTTGTGAAAAAATTTAGTTCTGGGAAAGGGCCGTTAAATTCTGTTTTGTAGAATAAATTTTTATAACCTCTTCTGAACCAAACAACATTAAAATCGCGTTTAAATATGGTTTTGGCTTAGTTTTTCCAAGCTTGAACCTGGACGAGTGATCTTTGGCTTCATAAAAATCAGTGTATCTGAAGCCAGAGCTTCGACATACGACAAATGGACCTACTAATGGTCATATACGATGGTTTGATCTAGAAAACAGCCCATATTGGTAGTTACGACTAATCTTTACCACTCAACTTGACGTATTTCCAGCACATATATGACTACCAAAGTTTGTACTATGATAAGAAATGTTATAGACAACCCAAACATGCGAAAAACCAGAAATCGCAATTTTGGCAGATACGACCTCCTGTCTTAGCACGGCAGTATTGGCATGCGAAGTGTTTACCGACGAATAAGACTTTTTGACCTGTTATCATACCGACCACACTGGGTCCTTCCTTTAACTTGAGAACACCGACGTAATCGCCTTAAGTGGTGCAGAGAAACTCTGGGATCAGCAATGGAACAGTATTGTCTTTAGTGACGAAGAAGCTTAAAGCAGCATCCATTCCATTCATTCTATACCAGCACGCTTACAGGCAAGGTAGGTCGACAAAGTCAGCTCTCCATGCCATAGTGCAGAGGGTGGAAAAAGCGCTGGAATTCAAGGAAGTCGCCTTAGCTGTCTTCTTCGACGTAAAAGGCGCCTTTGACAAGGCGAGAGCAAGCCTCATTGAGACTGAATTGCTGTCTAGAACACTGATATACTGGATACTATCCGGTCTCAAAAGCAGAAAGATTATAGCAACACTAGAAGGCTACTCACAGGAGATCCGCGCGGAAGGTGGCTGCCCCCAGGGGGCATTTAGTTATTATGCTTCAGTAAGTACTTATACAAAATTTTATAAAAATAAAATCATTTAATCTGGGTGTACGGATTTTTATGTCACTTAGTCTATAATTAATCGTTGCAGTTCTTTCTGATAGTTAACTGATAGTTAACAATAAAACCGAGTTTCAAGGAGTCATGTATTATGAATTGTTTATATAATGTTACAACAAAAATATAAAAACACTAAGTGGATTGTAACAAAATCATTTCAAAGTGTAATAATTTTATTGCTCGTATTCCTCATCTACTATTTTTTTATTGGCTATTCCAGATTTTATTCATATTAAACCATCACAGTTGAAAGTCACCAAAAATGTTTACTATTTTATTTATTACTAGCCTAGGTGGACCTTTTTGGTAATGTATTCTTGGGTTTTACAGACTTCTCTGTTTAATTGTACATGCAGAGACAACCAAAGAGACAGTCAAGTACAGTTGACAGAAGCAAACATGAACCCTGGGTGGGCGTGTCCTTGTCGCTGTAGTTGTATTTTCATCTCACTTATGCAGCCACTAAAATTGATATTATCGTTAACATTGGCTCGTGATTGGCTGATTGTGATAACCTTGAAATTAGTTGGCATATTTTCCGCGGACCATGTTTGCTTCTGTCGACTGTACATGAGCATTTTTGTTCGACTGTCCAATAAAATAGTCCTGCTAGCTCTATCATTGTTTAGTTCACAAGTTTATGAAATGTCCACATCTCTGTCTTAATTTTGGAAAGTAAGCGCAGATGGCACTAGGAGGATGGAATTTTTGACACAACGGCAAACAGAACATAAAGTTTGTTTGATATTCTGTGGTAAATGTGAAATGTGACGTGCCAACTGCCAAAGTATTCAGTCACCATTATTGTTTTGACGAGTTGTATTAACTGTGTTTTTTGTGGCGTTTTTAGAATAAGTTCAATAATTAGAGTTCCTATTTTTTATAAACTGTATAACAGTAGGTTGTAGAACAATTATTTTAGACTTTTGTTTGGTGATTAGTTTGTGTGTAACGATAGTTAAAAACCGATGTGTTTTTTTTATGCATCCTTTTAGTCTATATCTTGTCATTTCTTTGAAAAGTTAAGAACCACTTCCATATTCCACGTTCGGTATGTTTTCATTGCTCATGTAATTTGTCCAATAGGCCATATATTATGTCGAGGACCACAATAATGTTTATGTATTTGATAAGTTTAATATATTGTTTACATCATTTATGTTTCATATAAAACCACTTTTTGTATTTTTCAATAAAGTATGTTTTTTTAGTTTTGTATTTAATTTTTAATGAAAGAAATAAGAAAATAAACGAAAACGGGTTTGCCCGCGCTTTTTTAAATTTCCTAAGAAGCGCGAGCGCCATCTCAACTCACTTTCCGGTTCTGGTGGACCAATTCATTACTGTAGAACAAAAATTTAACATGTACTTGGGCGTCTCTTGGTTGTCTCTGGTACATGTCAATAGAGGACTTCTGTTAAGAAATCAGTGTTGCCGAATAAATCCCTAAAAAATCACTAAAAACATATTGACGCCTGCTGACGCTTTTATTGCTTTCAGTCATTATGTTAGGATAAAAAAACCTCAATAGTTCCTTTTCATTTGATATCAAACTGCATAACAGTCTTAATTTTTCAGATATTGCAAATGAATGTCCCTATAAATTTGTTTTAATGCAATCTTTCAATTCGAACTATTATGCACTATTTTGTTTATTGTACAGGGTATTTTAAAGCGTAAAGCACCTTTGAATAATTGAAAATTATGAAAAAAACGTCAGTATTTTTTTAGGGATTTATTCGGAATTGGCAATACTGATTTCTTAGCAGAAGTCCTAACTTAACCTCAATTTATTTATTAATTATTGACATGCGTCAAAATTTCAGTTAAACCATGCTTTTGTCTAATTTCTGTAAACTAGCAGAAATAATAGTTTGCTCGATAATACTTTTATTCCTGTCGATGGATAAAAATTTTAAATTCGGTACATTTTGGAGAGGAAATAATTACACGGAAGCCCTATTTATACTCGCCCTATGTGGACTCGTAACAAGTTTTCACGTTTTGTTTTTAAGATGTATCCCATGGATTACGCTTTGTGCATTGTTAATCGGTGTTGGAATTTTTAGTGCTTTGAGACTGACCCAATACTTTTTCGTTGCGGCTGTTTTGGCCGTAGCCGCCGGTCTCATATATGGAATAGATACTATAATCACTTTAATACATTGTGTGATACAAAACCAGGCTTGTAAAAGTACGCATTCGTATTCGTGCGATTCCCGGATGGTTTTATGTGAGCCTAGAACGGTCGCTTGCGAGCCGAAGACGTTCCACTGCGAACCACGTACATGTACCTTTGAACCACGGGCGCATATTTGTGATAGGCGAAAATCATGCGTTAGATTTGTTCCAGAGGTAACAGAGTATTGTGCGTCGAGAGGTTCGGATTCTAGTCACAGTATAACGTTAATGTGATAAATTTAAAAAGATGTGTAATGCGTTGTAAATAAGAATTTTTCTTGAAAATAAATTAAATAATGAATATATTCTTTTTCGAAAATATAAGTGTTTGTTACACATACTTGTTAATAACGTTTAATTTCATTTAAAAAGATAATTAGTTTAAGATCTCCATCTCAGGTTCTCAATTTGATTTTAATCTGGGTTCGGTAAATAATACTAGGTTTGTTTTATGTCCTTATTAGTAAACTCTTTTATTTTTGATCTTAAGAAGAGGTTCTGATGTTTTCTCAGATTTATAGCAACTCTTCGAGTCCTATTTTCCTGAGGAAGTTCAGGACAACAGGCTAGTTTCTGAATCTTCGAGAGATTTTTCCTCGTCGTACTCAGATTAGCCCTTGCGCCCCTAGCCACTGCCCCATATGTGATTAATGGTCTCACTATTGCTGTGTACATTCATTGCAGAATATGTGGGTTACATCCCCAGTTCTTCCCTGCAATGTTCCTGCACACCATGAGGGCCTTGGTTGCTTTGTGTATTACTTCGTCTTCGTGTTTATTCCAGAGTAAGCTGCTATCTAGGATTAGCCCTAGGTATTTTACCTCTGTTTTCCACTCGACGATGTTTTCCCCTATTTTTATGATTTTTAGGTTAGGTTTCTTTTTCCTTGTAAAGGCTACTAGTGTGGTTTTCTTTGAACAATATCACAGAGGACAATTTCATACTTCCCTTTTGCCAGGATAACCATGTCGTCGGAATACCCTTGACATGGTATGCCTTCCCTAGTCAATTGACAGAGCAGACTGTCCACAGTAAGACTCCACATAAGTGGGGATGCAACTCCCTCCTGTGGACAGTCTCTGGTCACATTAATGAAGATAGTATCTTGTCCTGCCTCCATTTCTGCGATTCTTGTAGATAGCAGTTGCGACATCCAGATGGAAGTCGTTTTATCTACTCCTTTCTCAATCAGTGCTCTTTTGACTGCCTCATATGGCGTATTGTCATAGGCCCCTTCTATGTCTAGAAAGGCGCATACCACGGTCTCTTTGGTGCAATGGCACCTGTTCCAAGATTTCTGTTCTAATGTAATTGCTTTTTCCATCGTTTTGAGAACAAACGATGTGAGGCTGATCGGTCTAAGGGATTTGGGGTACGTAGTGTCCCGTTTCCCTACTTTTGGGATGAAGGTGATTTTGGCCCTTCTCCACGCTTCTGGTATGTATCCCAGTTCAAGACTGCTCCAACTAATTCGGATCAAGTGTAGAATTATTGCCTCTTGGCCCTGTTGGAGTAGGGCAGGAAATATTCCATCCGTTCCAGGGGTTTTGAATGGCTGGAAGGTGTTCATAGCCCATCTCAGCCGTTTCTTATTGCATATGTGTTCTGCCATTGCAGTGTCTTCCCTGGTAGGTCTTTTAGTTTTCTCACTTGTTTTTCCCGAAGGGACTATTCCTCCAGGAAAGTGAGTTTCTAACAGGAGCAGAGCTTAGATCCAACAATAGTGATTATTTCTCCACAAAATAATTTTCTTCAAAGAATTTGCTTAAGAATTTCTTTGTAAAATCCGCCAAATTGCGATGCACCTTCCACAAGGAACCATGTGCTCTTTTTGAAAGCCAGTCAACCAAAAAGTGACTTCTTTGCTTTTTCTGATAAACACCTAAACGACCGATGACAACCTTGAAGGTCCAAGATTCTAACTACATGTTAAGTATCCCTTTATGAATAATTTTTAAAATTTAAAAACAAGAAGAAGATAAATTTTGACACTGACATGGTAATTATATTATTATTTTAATAATAAATCATATATAATCTTGTACAATGGTGATTGTAATTATAAAGGTACATTTATATTTTACTTTTAATAATATTATAATTATTTCTTTTTTTTTCTGTTAGATTGACGTGTGATAATTCCAGTGATGGAATTGTGGAAAAAGACCCTGAGTTTGGAGCAACCAAGTTAAAAGTGCAATGATTATTACTTTTTATGTATTTGAAAAATTTAATTACTTAATATATTTTGCTATATTACTGTATCCTTTTATTTTATGAAAGATTTGTGTACTTAAAATTATTGGAACCCTTTATTACACGTAGCATGTTTACTTTAATTAAAGTTCAAGAATACATAAACACATTTATGATGAAGTTTTACAAAATTACCCCAATCATTAAATAATGGCTGCAAATATAGTTAAGATTAGGTAATTTATATATAAATGATCACCTAAAATTTCCGATTAATGCAAAAACATAATCTTGGTCGAAAAATTAAACGATCCAAACCCATCTCAAACAATTTAAAGACGGAATCATTATCGGGTCAGTTATTTCAATGCAATAAATAAATTTGTTTTAAATTTTAAGCAGATGGAAAGAAAAAATACAAGTTGATCTAAATGCAATTAACAATCAGAAATATTTTATCAAATCTATTAATATATATTTAAGCTATCACTAATAATTAACGAAATTGCTTATTAAGAAGGAATTTCTAGCAGCCAAAAATATTCCAATATTTAACATTTACCGAAGGTATTATTTAAAGAATATATGTTGCACAAGACCTTAACTTACCTGCATGAAAACCGGCAACAAGAAGAGTATTTACGACGATATCAACAGGTATATAATCGTAGATCAAATCAATCCCTACTGGTAATCTTCTTATTACTCCTTTTGCTGCACCCATTAAAAATCCTTGAGGACCATTCTTACTTATCGTCCATCCCGCCGAGGGTTCCTTCCAACTACCAATTACTGAAAAATACAAAAAAAAGTATCTAAATTGTTACAAAAAATAAAATATCAGTTCAAAATATTGATAAAATAACTTAAATACTTACTCATGCTTGGCCTAACAATCGCACATGGGAACAAAGTTTCGCATTTTTGGATTTCATGTTCTGCCATATGTTTTGTGATTGTGTATGTATTTGGATGATCTCCTAATAATTTAGGGGTTTGTGCTTTCAATTCATCTATACTAAGTTTTTTAACACTGGCTATTAGTTCGTCGGCATCTCTGGGTAGAGGGTAAATTATCTAGTAATCAAATAAATATTTTAGTTACTATTGTTTATTACAAACTTTTTATAAGATACTGTACCTCCTCTGCATCCAGTCTGTATGAATTTACATATGCACTACTAACTTGAACTAATACAAACAAATTTCTACATTCTTTTGCAAGCTCTGTAATTCTTCTAGTTCCCAATAAGTTTATATTGACAGTTGCATCCAAGGTATCACCAAAATCTAAAGTAGCTGCCGAATGGAATATAACGTTAATTTTTTCAGTCAAAAGTTGTCGATCTGATGGAGATAATCCCAAATTTTCTTGTCCTACATCTCCCTCAATAACTCTTACATTGGAAAATGCCTAAATTACAATATTATCAATAGGTATGTAAAAAAAAATGTATGAATTTCGAACCTCTTCCACCGCTTTTTCAGTAAAAAGTGTTTCAAATACAGAATTTTTTTTTATTTCATCTAACCTATCAGTGACTTCTTTTCCTTTTTTTGGTCTAACAAGTAAATAAATTTCTCCATGTTCAGGAATGGTACGTAGGATCTTTTCTAAAAGACATACACCAACAAAACCAGTAGCACCAGTAATGAAAATGTTTTTGTTTTTATAAAAGTCTTTAACACCCATATCTGAAGTCCTGCAACACAAACAATAAATATTAACAATGAAATATTTGAGAATTTTACATAATACTAGTGTATTACAAATTACAAATTGGGCAGGCTTGATAGCTGGATACATTACATCCTTCTCATCTACCTTAATCCTTCTGATGAAGTTTATACTACATTTCATACAGCTTGCTGCTTCGGGTTTTTCCTCCTCTTGCTGACACAACCTGCATAGGTGTATTTGTATAGCCTATAAGACTCATTGAGCCCACAGTGTCCAGTTTACAGTCCTAACATCATTCTTACTGGAGTTTGCCGGGTGTGCCCATCAACAAAATCTTAAACTTAGACTTCTAATCCCATAAAACAAAATTTCATTCATTTACGAAATTTCAATGAGCATTCAGGGCATGCGCAATAAAGTTTCAGGATGTTTCCATATCACATGGACGTATTGCAGATGTATTGGATATAATTTGCAGAATATGAAAAATATCCATTATTAAATGCGTCAATAATATTTATTTATGTGATCTTGGGTTTGATATCCTAACTAAAGGGTCAGAGATTGTTCTCCTGATAATTTTCTGTACCATATTGGGGAATAACACTTTTCATGGTTGAGGTAACATAATAAAAAATAATTGCATTTATTCTACATATAATTATTACAAAAATATTTTGTTAGCATTATCAATAATCTTTTTAACTCTAAATACCACATTTATTTCTGTACTATATTGTAATGATTTTTATACCCAAGATGTTCCATGGCAGGGAGATGTCCCATGGCTGATCCAAAGTCTTATTGCCAATATCACCCCATAAGCCAGGCATCTTTTCTCCTCAAAACTATAGAGAAACTAATAGATCAGTTTTGTCCATAAAATTTGTATAAATTTTGGTTGACAATTTAGCATATTTCTTTCTCTCTCTCTTTCATTACATAAGATGCAAAAATCTTGGCTAAAGCCATAGCCCTTTGCTCTGTTATTGACATAGAGGGTGTTTTTGATAACACCTTGTTTATACCTATCAAAAGGGCATTGGAAAAAAGGAGCACAGAGGCCCCATTAGTACAATGGATAGAGTTAATCTTAAGAACCAGAATTATTACAGCTAATATACAAGAGGAAAGGTGGTGACCACAGCAAAAGGATGTCCTCAAGGAGGAATGCTATTGCCTCTGCTGTGGTCCCTGGTCGTCAACAACATGTCAAAGCTAGATAACTCTGGTTGTATGATTTAAGGTTATGCAGATGACCTTTAATGCTTCTCTGTCCTTATTAATATGTAATAATAATAAATTAGGTCAAATGTGATAGTTATAATATTTCACTCTGTAATGATTGAATTCTCTTCTACATCAACCATAATTTATATTGATTCTTTACAACATGTATCTACCTTAGGTAGATAGATGCACACAAATCTAATTGCTAATGAAGAATGAATAAGGTCAAAAGATCATTGCACTTTATATTATACATATAGCATTGTTATTAAGTGTATGTACTGCAAGTAGTAATGCAATCACAATTATGGTACTTAATAAATAGTCTACTATTCTATACCTAAAATAAGATTGGGAAAGGTCATTTACATAAACAATAAATATTTTAAAAACAGCAGAGTAATTAGATATTTAAACAAACAACGTATTGAGAAATAAATTGTACCTCATAATATATCAAATTAACTAACCCATAATTACTATAAAAAAGGGTTGTATCTTAAAGAGGTATATATTTTTAAGTTTTTTTTTCAGAAAAAACAATTATAAATCAAATCGTTATTATTTGTCACGTAATATTTACCTTATTTAATTACAATGGTATTAAAATTAATTACTCATTTAAAACAATAGTTACATAAAACTATATGTTTAATAATAAACCAAATACTATTAAAAATTATACTTACATATTTGTTACGTATATAACGTACAAAATCTTAACGAAACTTTCTCAACACACAATTACGGAATGTACAATTTATTGACTATTAACTTATTTACCTCGGCTATTAACAATGCCAAACACATACCATAATTTATAAAAAATACAATTTTAAAATTTTCCTTTCCCCCTTCTACAAATGCTACAAACCGGTTTGTTAGTGTTTGTTGCTAGTAGTTGTAATTATTTTGGGTTCTGTGGTTAGTAGAAGGTGCATAATAAGCATAATATTACCGAGTTAGAATCACAAATTTAGTTTGATTTAAATTTATTATTAATTTGCTTCATTCAAACTTTATAATAATTAATTAAGTTATGCCTTATTTAAATAAAGCAAAACCTTAAATGTCAGTCAGAGTAGAAATTGAGTGATTGGAACTCCCTTTTTAAATTGACAGTTTTAGGACAGCAATGTTTTTCCTTGTTTCAGAGAACTCTCCAAAAACGTATTTATATAATATTAATTTCTGGGTTCTTCCTAGTATTTACTTCTATATGCCAAAATTCATATTTTCACATATTAAGAGGGGCGTTTCTAGTTTGGTAAGACTGCCTGAATTTAGTGAAAAATCTGGTTATTTTTAAATTACAAGAATGTAAAGTAGATGGCGATAGTGGTTTCAAATTAGTATTTTTATTGTAAATTCAAATATTTTTAGAGCTTGTTGACTTTATTTATCTAAGACAAAGATGAAAATACGAATTTTGCTTCGTAAATCTTTGAATGTTTTTGAATTATTTTCCACAAAAGAACTCAAGAATACGTTCTAAGGAAAAATAAAGTGGAATGGGTAATGAATTTTTTAAGTAGGTAGGTACTTTGCTGGTTATTTACTGCCTAAATAAATAAATCTCTTATTTTTTAGAAAGTACCTTTTGGACATAGCAACGAAAATTACCACCCAAATCCATGATGTAATAAAAAATGAAGTACAGAGTATAGTACAACCTACAATTAAGCTTTTAGATTATTTTTAAGAATGTGGCGAAGAAAAAATATCGCCATATAAGTGGTATAAGCTGACTATCAGTAATTAGCTAACAAAACTCTTACAACTACCAGACAATATTGTTAATGTTATGTAATTAATATTATATTAATTATATTCCAAATTTCAACCCCAGACTTTGTGGAATCGATTGAAATTAAAATGTATCCAATAGGATTATAACTTTAATTTTTTAACTGGTATCTTTCATACAAATAAAATACTCTAAGCAACACCCATTATTTACTTTATTAAGGTATCACATTTTATTTATATTAGAAAGCAAAAGTGATAAGAGGTAAGTATCGATAGTTCTCCACCTCTAGGTTATGTTAAGCGAAAAGTGAAGTTTGTGTTTGGATAATTAGAATATACATACGTCTCGGAAAAAATAGCGCCACCAAAACTGTTGAACTAAATTCATAGGTTGGTGTAATGTTCAAATTTTGCGTACAACAAATCCCAAAAATATACCTTTTTTCAATTTCATATTTTGCTAGTCCCATTCTCTATGCTTTCTTTAGGAGTTAAGCTTCTGGCATTCAAATTCGTGATAAAAAATTATTAAACTTTTTCAAAACATACCATCACTTAAACGCCAATATCTCTTTTATTACAATATAAAACTCAACTAAAAAACCGTATCTCCTAGAGAAAAGTCTAAACTATATCCTGTTAAAATTTGAATACATAATTTAAAGGCGTTATTTAGATTTGTTGTTTACAAAATAATTGAAATTTTGGGTACAATTCAGGCTTGCCACCCTTTTTAAGCTGTCACATTTTAGACGTCCTCTTAAGTTATACGAATAGTTGTTTGTAAGATGGACTTCCACCGCGTAAGGGTTAGTGCAATAAATTTAATTACACTTTTCTAACGTGGCTATTTTTTAAAGTTTTTAAAACTAATAAAAGTTTTTGATAAGTCACCATAGTCACTCCCGTTTCACATGAGATGACAACGCAACAATAACATATCCAATAATTCTGTCAAACGCATTGAGATTTAGTTCTAATCAAGTTGTCCCTGTATTTTTCTACCTTGGTTAATAATAAACAGCCTTACTACCTCAATAAAGTTAGATTCAGAGGCTAGTAGTGAAAAAAAGTTAATTTTTCAATCAATCTCAGATTTTTTTAATTATAAAGAATTTCCAACCCAGAAATTCATTGAACACCTTTTAAGAGTTATAACTCCAAAATGTTTAGATTTTATTCTCGCTTATATTAGCTTGGTTTATAAAAAATGTATTAAAAACTTTTACAGCCCTTTATAGAAGCATTAAAAATTCGATTGTAAAAAAAAACAATTTGTTGTGAACAATTTATTTTTCAACATTACATTTCCAATTTCAAAACAGATAGCTATACAAAAAAAATAAAGAATACAACTACAGAGTGAAATGAAATAACTTATTACAAATATCACAAGAGAATAATTAAATACTAGGTACTAAGTAAGGTCCAAAGAAAGTATCAAAAGCGTTTTAAGTGCTTATTTGGTGATCAATTCTCACAATCACAACAATAACTGTAATTTAGCATTGTAGCATACTTTCTCTATATTACTCACCTATCAAAGTTAGTATATTTACTACACGAATAACTGCAACAAGAAGAGATCTACCAAATAATAAACTTTAAAGTAATGGAAGTGAGACGTGCAATTTTATATCCGTTTGAAATTTCTAATTCTATAACCCACATTTTATTATAGTTATACTTTAGGTTCTATCATTATTGGTACACAATAGCAAAATATATATTTTTATTATTCACTGATAATGATAGTAGTCTTATTTTTTTATACTTAATAGACTTCTAAAAAATAAATAAAAAATCAGACAAAAAACGCCAACAACAAAGAGATAAGGTACGAGAGTTCGATAGTCACCGAATATATTTCGACATAATTTCAAAGTATTGAATGTATTTGATAAATATTAGAAACCATTGTACAAAATTATTTTATTAACAATTTTTTTGCCGATAAAATGGTAACTTTAGTTTTTTTTTCGTAGAATTATCGAACGATTAACTTTAAATGTTATTAGTCAAAATACAACCGGTATTATACAAAGGGGCAAAACTATAATAAGTTTAGAATATTATTGATGGCGATTATTTTATTATAGACATCCACCACCTACATTATTATCCACATATATATATTGTATACGACGATATCATAAAATTTATATTAAAATTGTAACATCTGCGATTATAAATAATAAAGTTAACAAAAAAATGTATTTCAAACCAGTTGGTACATAAAAAAATAAGTTTAAAATAACAACAGATGTTTTTAAGTTTTGTATCTTATAGCAAGTTAAGAATAATAATAAAAAACTTTCAAGTTCAAACGAAGAGTTTTTTATTATTGTTAATAAGATGGACTTCCAAAAAGTAAGGGTTAGTACAATAAATTTAATTATAGCAAGTTAATTTGACAATTTATTTTGGTGAAAAAGACCTTGATAAGTTAATGACGATTTTTGAAGAAACAATTATGTTATAATTTAAAGCATTCCTAGCAGAAGTACAAGTGGATCTTAAACCATATATAAATTAGACTCGAAATCATGGGTGAGTTCCAAAATTATAGTTCTTCATATTCAGAATCGAGACAAGTGGAGAATATACAAAAAATATCCAATCATTTCTTCTTTCCAGTAGAAAAAAATTGAAAGAATTTTCACAAGTAGTGTTAAGATGTTTGTCAAAAATTTAACGTAATTTTAAACAATGTTTTTGTATCTTCGAAAACTTAATTATCTCAGAAATGTTTATGAAAAATAATAAAAAAATATTGTATTAAAAAAACATTTATACAATGTCCAAAAATGTATCAATACTAATTTTACAAAATAAGATTTACGTTGGTCTATACTAAAAACAATAATGATTGAGAGTAAAGCGCAAATTATAGATAATACGCAATACTAGTACGATTAAAAGGTATTATTTATGACAAAAATCAGTAATGAGTAATATTTATACATTTCCTGATTACTCATCAGTTAAAATTCATTATTTTCTGTATAGTGTTAGGTATATATTACAATTAGTGGCAACGCTGTACGCAACGATATTTCTGTCTTTGTCACTTTACCGTAACTTCCATCACTTCGTCGCAGGTCACAGTAATGTAAATGCAGGCACGAGCGTATCATTGGTTTGAGAATCATACAGTATGAATTGTACGTTTTACAAGTAAGTTAGTCAGCATCACCACTTCTGGCAAAATGTCATGGCTAACTAACTGGAAGTTATTATTATCTGACAGTTAGATTTCATTTACTTTGCACCACTCGTATTTGCCTTTATTAACAGGAAGATATGATTTGGCAACATGGTATTTTCGGCTCGAAGGTTGAGAGTCCCTAGATGACAGTGTCAATAATGTCGTGTTTTGTTTTTGTGTTGTTTGTTTGTGTTATAGGTTATAACAAAGATCATTAAAAAAAGGGTTATAGCAAACAGAATTTCTAGTTTTTAATAAAATGGCGGTTAGGTTACGTTTTACATGGTCAATTGACCCGAAATGGGTAGGTTAGAACTGTGACCCTCGCCAGAACCGACTCGCTACCCCTTCTGCATGCCTATTACAGATAGGTTTCAGTGTCAAATCTGACTCATAACCTCAAATAGAAAGGTTAGGTTAGGTTAGGTTGACTCATAACCTCCTTGAATTCGATGTTCCTGAGTTACGTGGGAGAACAAAAGATGTGTGTGGACGTATCTATTGTAAAATTCAAGGACCGCTCTTCAATAAAGCAGTAAAATCCTATGAAGCCCAAAGTTTTAGATTTTGAGTGACATAACCGAGTTAATAAAGAAATTTGAAATTTATCAGGAAAAGACTGAACAGATTACTAAAAAATTTGCAAATTACATTTTGGGAAAGAGAGTTTTACAATTGACTGAGCAAGAATGGTACAAAAATAAGATAATTTATTTTGATAATTATTTGACCAGTATTATATTGCTTGAGAAGTTAAAACTTAAAACCATCAGAAGCAACAGAAAGGGGCTACCTAAAGCAATGACAAATGATAAAAGTTTGAAGCGAGGTGAATTTGATCTTAAAACTTCAAATACTGGCACTACTTTCTACAAATGGAATGATAATAAACTAGTTTACTTCTAATTTTCATGGCACTGAAACTACTCAAATAAAGAGAAAGTTGAGGGATGGCACGACTTACTGGATCGGTGGACCTCAAATTGTTGAAGACTATAACAAATTTATGGGATGAATAGATTATCACGATCAACTACGCCAGTGTTATGGTATTGATAGGCGCTCAAAGAAAAGGTAGCACCGTATATTTTGGAGCTGTCTTGAAGTAACTTTTGTGAACGCATACGTCTTATAGAAGAAAAAACAAGAAATGAACCAAAAATGGCACTTTTATCATTTAGAAGAGAAGTGACTCTTGGGTTATGTATCAAATTTCCAAAATTCCTTTAAAGGAAGAGAAAACCTACAAACTCAGGACCGACTCACGAAACTAAAGAATTTACAAAGTTGCAGTTCTGAAAAACAAAAAAAAGTTACGTAGGAGCCAGCCGCGATGTGTAAGCCAAATTTTGCTGGCTCAGCTCCTGAAGCGTACCCAAGCAGTGCCGGTAGCAGGGCTGCTAGCCAATAGTAAAGAGACAAGTGAGCAGAATGAGGGAGAAAGGGTAGTCTCATGAGGTACTAGGGGGGAAAAAAGACTTTTGCTGGGAACCGAAAAAACGAAGAATCAATCAATTCGATTTTTGTTGATTAGTTTTAAATCTTGTTAATGTTAAATTAAAGAAAGTTTTTTTTGTTTTTTTCTTTTTCTTTGGGAGATGCACATAGCATTCCGCAAGAGTTTCATCTAAATTTATACTTGTATAATCAAACTTAGAGCTTAATAAATTTGCTAGATTCTCCCGAGAATATTGTGTATCATTTCTCTAGACTCCGCTCGGCTAGGCTAAAGTTTCTTAAAAATTAAGATTAAAAACTTTTACGGGTATTACATCTGGTGACAACAAATAAGAAACTTCTTTTAGCGTATTACAGTACCTTCAGGAGACAAAGGGTTGAAGTAAAAAATAGACACTTTCTGAACAAACAACTAAGTGACAAATTGAAGTTACTTTTTAAATTGATTTCAAACTAATTATACACAAATGAACATTTCTATTTTATATATGGCTTGATTGACTAAATGACGCAATCAATTTATCTGTTCCTTCTCTTATATTTCTGTGCAGTAATAAAATTGATTTAATTGTTTAATTAATTACAAATTGAATTTGAAATAGTTGATTCCCTCCGTGTGTTATATTATTAACACGGAGAAGATACAACCATTCAGAGTTTAAATAAAATAGGAAGCTGTAAGTACATTTTATTTTATATATTTCTCAGGTTATTACACCGTTTTTGAATTAATCGAGAGCAAAGTTTCTAGGACATTATAGTTATTTTTTGGTAACCGTTTCATCGTATGATAACCCAAATTGCAATTAAACCAAACCGATTAAAAAAAAAGTCTACAACTTTTATCGAAACAACCTCCAAATAAATAAAAAACCAACTGCTTTGATGGGATCTAAATAAAATTTCCTACAGAAAAAAAAAACAAAAATGTTTCCTATAAAATGTCTACCCATCAATAAATGGGTGTATCAGACATTTCGCACTGCCCTATCGTGACTCTGTGCATAGCCATTTCGGAGATGCCGTGATAGTGGACGAGAGCGCCGCCTAGTACGAAAACGTGGAAAATCTGATGCGAATGGAACCAGATGTCGCATTTGCCGGGGAACCATCGTTCCGGTACCCGAAGGGCGTAAAACAACGCACCGACTATGTACAGCATACCCATCAGTACCAACCAACCGAGGTACTTCTGACTCACGTAGTTAAACCAACCTATAAAATACATAATTGGACATAAATATTGTTTTTATTTACCATTAATTTACCTTCTACGATCCCATAATGGATTGCTGGTACTATGCCGCTTAAACCAAACGTCATAAATACGGCTGCGCGGAACGGCCGCCATTCCGATTCCGAAAATTTGTCCCATAGACTTACCATAATGCTAGTTATACCTAATGCGCACACCACCTAAAATTTATCATTAAAAAACTATAGACACACGCATTTTTTAAGACTAAGAACAAATTTTTTAAACTTACCGATAAATAGACGACTTTAGGTTTAAAATGACAGTAAAAACCGTAGTATAGCCAAGGTACGAACGATCCCATAATTAACAGAGCTATACCGCAATAATCTAGCTTGGAAAATAATTTACCCACAAATTGTGAATGACAGTTGAGAGTATGAAACATAAACGACATTCCGAGGCAGATGATGGCTCCGGCAAAGAAAGCTCCAAAAACTACTTTTTCTTGAATTTCGATCTCGGTACTTGGTCGCATTAAGAAGTAAATTGCTATTCCTAAAAAAATTTATATATTAAAATAATTTGTAACCAACTCCTTTTAATATTTTGTACATGACCCATTTGTTATATGACATTCAGGTCGATTCTGTTTGTCTTGTTATCGTAACCATATTGTTAAATATTTTAAACAATAACATTATAGTTTAAATTCGTATTCCGCTTGGACCATAATATACTGTATTTGAAAATCAAGAGAGAGTAAATTCCCAGAATAAAAACTAATTCGGTATGCAAAACTATAGTGCGGTAAAACTTCAATATTTGTAATGCATTCTAAATTGTTTTTGTTAATTTCAATAAAAAATTTATTAAATTTCTTGGACTATTACATTATTTTATGATCTTCCATTGTTACTACAGTAGGCCTAAGAGGATTAAAGTGCGTCATGAGCATAACCAGATTAGAAAGGGATAATTGTTATTTAACGACTTCCGAATGGCAACAGCTTCTAATGAAAGATATTTTGACTTAAATAGTGCTTAAGTTTCTAGAAATGCAATTATTTGATTTTCGATAAACGTGACAAATAGTAGTGACTAAAAATGGAAGCAGTTTGTGAGTATACGCCAGTGAAAAAATTAAAACTAGACCATTTATCGCTCAATGAAAAGAGTGCTGTAGTGAATTAATGTTTACCACTATTTTAAACATCAAAATCCCTCAAACACTATTGACAGTGTAGTTGAAACAACATCTAAGGCAATGGGATATGGAAAATCTACAATATATAGAGTTCTAAAGGAGGAAAAATCAGGTGGAGTAACCTCACCAAAGCCGAAACCAGGTAGACAAAAACTATTAAAAATCAACGTGGACGAGTTTTTTAAAAATGCTATTCGTAAGCTTGTTCACTCATTTTTTATAAACAAGCAAATACCAACTTTAGATAAAGTTTTGCAAGCCATTACGAATGTTGTTGATTTACCCACAATAAGCCGGGATAAACTATGGAAAACGTTACATGAGTTAAACTTTAAATTTGAAAAAATGGGCAGACACTCAATGCTAATTGATTCTGAAGAAATTGTATGTTGGAGAAGACAGTACCTCAGAAGAATACAACAAGTTAAAGCTCAAAATAAAAACATTTATTATTTAGATGAAACATGGGTTAATGAAGGACATTGTGTAGGAAGAGTTTGGAAAGACAAAAATATAAAATCATCCCATCAAGCTTTTCTAGAAGGATATACTACTGGTTTTAAGGAACCTATAGGAAAAGGTAAAAGATTAATTATTTGTCATATAGGCAGTACAAACGGTTTTCTTGAGAATGGTTTACTCTTATTTGAATAAAAAAAAACCGTTGATTATCACGAAGAAATGAATGGAGACGTGTTTGAGGAATAATGTGAACAGATGATTCAATTCATACCAAAAGGATCGGTTATTGTAATGGACAATGCAAGTTACCACTCCAGATTACTTGAACCTTTACCAACCACTAAATGGAAAAAGGATGAAATTGCAAAATGGTTATCTTCTAAAAATTTAGCCTTTGACAATACAATGCTGGGGGCAGAATTGTTAAATATTGCTAAAAAACATAAGCAAAATTATAAAAAATATAATATTGAGGAGATAGCCAAAAAACGAGAAATTGAAATCCTTCGTTTACCACCCTACCATTGTGAGCTGAATCCGATAGAATTGATATGGGCTCAAGTTAAAGGTTATGTTGCCAGAAATAACACTACTTTTAAATTATCAGATGTTAAAAATCTCTTCAATAAGGCAATATCTGAAGTAACAAGTAAAAATTGGCAAAAATGTATTAGACACGTTACAGAAATAGAAAAAAAAAAATGTGGGAGCTAGATAACATAATTGATATTATTATAGAGCCCATTGTAATTTCTCTAGAATCAGATGGTGAATCTTCTGATACAGAGTGCGAGGAACCATAACTGTAAAATTATTAATTTATGTACTTTAATTTTATTTTTAGATTTTTATTTTTAAGATATAATATTGTCGTATTTTTTGCATGTTGCTCGACAAATTTTATCCTTGCGGTTGTTTTTTTTTCCTCATATACCTACTTAATTGTTTTTTTAGCTCCTCATATTAATTTATAAGTAATTTTAATTATCTATACATATTATATACATATTTTGCCTAAAATAAAATGCCTAAAATAATATTGACTTTTTCTTCATTTTACCCAAATTAAATGACTACTTACGAATTATGTTTATCTATCTAAAATTGGTAATCTAGGTATAAATAACTAAAACAAATTAAATATTTCTATTTCCATATTAATTTAATTTTGAAAACGCACGTCTATGGCTTACTGCCTTTAACACTGATAACTGCAAAACATTTCTGGAAATTTACTCTCTCTTGATTTTCAAATACACTATAGCAATATTTGTTATTATTTTGAACCATAACAATATTGTTACTACAATTCTAAAAATTTCTAATTTTATAGCTGACAACACTGCAATCATTACTGTTTTGTGTCATTTTGTGATCAAAAGGAAGAATGTGAGGTTAGTGTTTGCGCGATAACCTACAAAATAAGTAGTAACATTCAAACAAAAAATAAAAAAAAACTTCTAAAAAACAAATGGGGTTATTAGTAAACTGTTTAGAAAAAAATGCAGTTTGAACTACAGGCAAAATGCAAAAAAAAATCATACAGGGGTTAGATTTTTTTTTCTTTTATATATAGTGCCAAAATGCAAAACACACAAGCAGAATTATATACCCAGATGTCAAATGAAATAGCTAATTCACTTAAAGAAGTGGCTAATACAATTTTCCTCTTATCATCATAACCTAATGATATTTTAAAAAGAGAAAAATAATTGTATTTATAATTGTGACAAAAAATATCTAGTGAATAATCAGGTTAATTATCTAAATCTAAAGCTTTCTAATGATATTTACTGCAAATATTACATTTTTTTAATAAGGGTTATTCCTTTGGATTGTTCCCAAATATTTTAAGCTTTTACATTTTTTTGTTGATCATAGGTATATGAAAAAGAAAGATATCTCTACGATGTATGGCTATTAAATAACGTGACTGTTTATGAAAAAGAGTTTTATTTTAAAAATTATTCTACAATGGAATAGTAGACACTTCCAGTTATCTAACGCTGCATTCGTTTCCCACCCTAACCCTCTAGGACGCCTTCTGCGCGCGCAGTCTCGTTAATTAATAGCCATACCTCGTATTTACATAAATACATAAAATGATGTTTGTTGGCGTGTTACTTGCTGCATATTTTTCAATGAATAGTTGTGTATGAGGTTCTGATGTTAACCAGTTTTTATAGGGTTCAGCATGATTAAAAAATGTCATTACCAATACTAAATTACAATATATAATAGTAGCAATGAAACTCAAAGTCAATCCACAGTATGTAATTTAATGAAAATGTTACATCAGCGATATGTTTCTGTCGCAAGACCATCTTCAGGCTCTTCATGTACAGACTGCAGCGTTTAACAAGTTATAACAGCTGTTATGAGTAAAATAGGGAAATGTTTTAATGTAAAATGAGCCAAATGAAAATTATATTGTATAGTAGAAGTTAATAGTATAACTTAAATTATAGGTCATAGGTGTTACAAGCCAATTAGACTTCTATGCACTGAAAAATACTTAAAATATTTCACTTATGTTTCTTAATTTAACTGAAATGGAAAATAGTAAAATAATCTAGCTAAACAGCTGCAAGATCCTTACCTATAAACGCAACGCAGCCGAGTAAATGTGTCCAGATGTTGGCAGTTTCCGTATGTAGTCTGAAGATGCTTTTGAAACAGGCACGAAAACTGGGCAGCGGTGGCCGGTGTCCAAAAATGAGAAAATCGTTGTCTTGCAACCAAGCGGGTAAATGTCGAAAATGACAAACTGACCAACCAGCTTGGATCATTTTACGAACAACATGTTCAGCTTGACTGGCGGCGTTTTGAGCGAGGGCTGTAATGTCCAACTCATCACCTAATAAAAAAGAGAAATAAAAATTCATAAGAATAATAAAAGTGAAATAATAATAAACATATTTTACACGATTTTTACTATTGATTTAATTCAGAATTTACTTAAAACCCCAATTATACAGTGCGGTCCATATGTATGGAATAAATTCATTTGTAGCGTTATTATGTACTATATGAAAAAAACCTGAAACAGGTCGATTTTTATTCTTAAATTGACAATTTACAGTATGAAAATATTATCCCCCTTCAGCACCCCTTCGGAATTATAAGCACCCCCTCGAAAATTTTAAGGGATTTTAGTCCTCTGTTCAGCAATATAAAGTTTTTTAAGTTTGGTGCAATCATAACTGAGAAAATTGATTTTTAACATGTAAAATTTTGATAATGTCTCCAACACAAAACTTTACGTAGAATGAAGATAATAATGTCACATAATGATTAGAATGTGTTTTTCAATGTATTTGACACTAAAATTAAATGTTCAAAATGACCACCATTCACTTCTTGACAATAACCGAGGCGATATTGGAATTCTCGTACAACATTTTGTATGACCTCGGGGGTTATTTTGTTAATTTCTTCCGTTATCTTTTAAATCAGCAATATTGTTTGGTCTATTAAAATATACTTTAGATTTTAAATAACCCCATAAGAAGTAATCGAGGAGTTAAATCGGGGGATCTAGCCGGCCATTCGATCGCCCCACGTCTTCCAATCCACCTATTGGGAAAAACCTCGTTTAAATAATTTCTAACAGTACGTGCAAAATGCGGTGGAGCTCTGTCTTGTTGGTAGTAAATAGATCGATCTATCTCATTTGGATGATTAACATCAGGAAAAACTCTTTGTAATGTAGGCACTAAAAAGTTAATAAAAAAATCTAGATAAACCTCACCAGTAACTGTGCCCTCAAAAAAATAAGGGCCAATAATTTTATTGTTAATGATACCAGCCCAAACGTTAACTTTTTTAGGATATTGAGTGTGAGCCTCACACATCCAGTGAGGATTTTCTCTGCTCCAATATCTACAGTTCTGTTTGTTAACCGTTCCGTTTAAATGATACGTCGCTTCATCAGAAAAAACTATTTTGTTTATGAACTGCAAATCTGCGTTCATTCTATCCATCATCAATTCACAGAATGCTTGCCTTCTATCAGGATCATCTTCATTTAACTCCTGAACCAACTGAACTTTGTAAGGGTGGTATTTTTCTTTATACAGAAATCTCAAAATAGATGATTTACTTACATCATTGTCGGCGGCAAGTTCTCGAGTTGTCTTATGCGGATTTTCCTCAATCTCTAGAAGTACATCTAACTTTTTTTCATCAGTAAATTGAACATTTCTACTTGGTTTTTAAATATTTTGTACATGTCCAGTTTCACGAAACTTTTTTTCAATTTTGCTAACTGTAGACTGCGAAACGTGTTGACCAGGGTATTTATTATTAAAAATTTCACAAACCTCCTTTTGAGTTCTGGTTTTATTACCACAACCAATCATAATTAAAATGTCCATTCTTTGAGTCTCGGACAAATGAGCCATAATTAAATTTAATACGCGCACAAATATTATACTGACGTCTTTTAGTAACTTTAAATACCTAAATGACAGCAGCCTACTAGATTTATATCAATTGTTTATTTAGTTTTTTGACTATTATTTTAATATCTTCAAAGTTTTTTTCTAATATTTAGCAGAACAGATACGAAAATACCTGATTATTTCTAAAGTTATTTTAATACACCAAACAATATCGCCTCGGTTATTGTCAAGAATAATTGAATGTTGGTCATTTTGAACATTTAATTTAAGTGTCAAATACATTGAAAAACACATTTTAATCATTATGTGACATTATTATCTTCATTCTACGTAAAGTTTTGTGTTAGAGACATTATCAAAATTTTACATCTTAAAAATCAATTTTCTCAGTTATGATTGCACCAAACTTAAAAAACTTTATATTGCTGAACAGAGGACTAAAATCCCTTTCCAACGAGGTGCCACACGACCACTTTTGTAATTTAAAATTTTCGAGGGGGTGCTTATAATTCCGAAGGGGTGCTGGAGGGGGATAATATTTTCATACTGTAAATTGTCAATTTAAGAATAAAAATCGACCTGTTTCAGGTTTTTTTCATATAGTACATAATAACGCTACAAATGAATTTATTCCATACATATGGACCGCACTGTATAACTTAATCTAAATGTGTATTTTAGTAAATAAATAGATACCTAGTCATAGTGTGTATAATTTAACCCACCTGCACAAAACAGTATAAATAAACAAGAAAAAACAAGAAAAAAATTACATTATTGCAATATATACATTTTTTGTTTAAACCGGTAAAATTTCTCTTAACGAGCAGACAATTTTAAAATAGTCATGGAGAAACAACCCCTTAACATTGAAAAGTTATTATTTTTTTAGATATTTTGGACACATTAAAAGTATCAGTTCTTGATGAATTCTGTACCTTTTCAAATTATGTCGCCAATGAGGTTTGAAAGAAAAGAAAAATTTTATGTCGTTAATAATACTCAAAACATTTTACTTTCAAATGAAAACTTTTAACTTCAAAAAATGTTTAATATGCCAAAATAAATTAAAACTAAAACAAACGGGATAACAAAAATCTAATTGTTAACCTAAAAGACATGCTTTCGATGCGGAAAATCAAAAAGGATACAAATAAAATGTTTTTTGTAAAAACCATTGAAAATAAAAAAAAAGGAAAAATTAAACATGTTTCCTCAAAATACCTAAACCAAATATTTACCCATAGCTTCCGCATTTATTAGTAGTACTTCTGAAACAATAGAAAAACCCAATCAATACAAGAGTAAAGTTCTACGTTACTAATTAAAATGAGGTTACGAATTTCGCCAGGACTAATTCGTTTATAATTATTACAAACTACTCATACACAGATTATACCACAAAAATGATACAGCTACTCACAAAAATATCCTATCTCCACGTATACTTAAACTGTTAAAAAACTGTAAGGTGAAAATAAACGGATAAAAATACCATTTTTTTATAAATTCAAATAAATCAAAAGCCTTGAGACACCACTAACCACGAGAAACGTTTATTTTCACCCTATAATTTTCTCTCTCTAGGCTGGTAGTTGTACAGCGCAAAAACAAGTGGGGTACGCACGCGACATGTTGACGGCTTTTAATGGTCCGCTGTATTCTGTTGCGTACAGGGGTCACGGGTTAGTTTTTTGCGCCAGTTTTTATATAACTCTAAAGTCGGTGTCTAGTGGGGTGGCGGAGAGTCCAGATTTTTATTTGGGACAGATAATTATTAACTTTAGATATATCTTTGTTTGGGTATTTCATTTTTAATAATTGGTTTACATTGTCATGAGATTGTAGGAATAAAACAATTAATGAATATAAATATGAATTAAAAACTTCTAAGTAGGTAATTATAAATAGTCGGTCTATATAAAAAATAAATATTTTGTTAATTTTTAATAATTCAGATAAATAGAACCCTACAGATGAAAAGTAATTCCCAATCAAGAGTTGGGTTAATTACTTAAATCAGAAAATAATAGATAAAACAGCATGAAAAAACTATACATGTCAAATGTCACGATTCGAATGAGTCATATTTGGTTCTTCTCTACGAATAAATAATAAAAAGGAAGGAGTATAATACGATTTGACGATGTCCGCAATGGTTCTTGCATATAGCTGACTTGAAGTTTCCGGTTACCAGTGGTGTCACACACAGGGTATTATAAACTTACGTCTCGTATTAATTATTAAAAAAAAAATAACTGTTTTCCGCTTGTAATTATGTGTACAGTAATGTACATTGTCATAAAGTTGTAGGAATATAAATTTAGATTACAAACTTCTAAGCAGGTAATTATAAATAGTTGACTTAGTTGGTCTATATAAAAAATAAAGGAACGTCTATGTTAACAATGTGGTTGTCATTAAAATATTTTGTTAATTTTTAATAATTCAGATAAATAGAACCCTACAGATGAAAAGTAATTCCCATTCAAGAGTTGGATTAACTACTTAAATCAGAAAATAATATAAAAAACAGCATGAAAAAACTATACATGTCAAATGTCACCATTCGAATGAGTCATATTTGGTTCTTCAATATGGCCGACTTCCGTCGTGATTATTTGCTAGATTCTTAGAACAAAAAGAAACAGGAAGGAGTCTGTCCTATATTAACTTTAAGGAAAATTTGCGACGGAAGTCGCCCATCTTGAAGCTCCTTGTATGACTCATTTTTTATGTTTACAGTATACTGTCAAAGCAATATTTGCATATAAATGTCAAAAATTAGCGCATAGGCGTATCATTCGGTTCTTATAAATACTAAATTATTTAGAATACTAATTGTATTCACACACTTGATTGGTTGAAATTTATTAAAAATAAAACCCTTGATATAATTTTTATTTTTTTTTCGGTACGTCAATGGAAACGGAAATTAAAATTGACAATTGGTCGCCATATGCAAGCTCCTTTCTGGATTCAAGGTCATTTTGCACATACTCCTTCCTGTATCTTTTTGTTCTAAGGCTAGATTAAAATATGACAACGTTCTTTCCTTTCTATTCTTTATTCGTAGGTTCTTCAATATGGCCGACTTCCGTCGTGATTATTTGCTAGATTAAAATATGACAACGTTCCTTCCTTTCTATTCTTTATTCGTAGAAAATAACACATACCAAGAATTAATAATTTTATCCAAGAACGACAAAATGTTTGGAAACAAAACATGGAAATGACAGAATTTCAGAATTTATATTTTACATTTTACTTCTGTGATTTGCACGTTCTTTGGAAATCTTCAATCATTGTTTACGTAAATATTGATTATATTCATGTAATACGCAAACTAAATTAGTGTACGAATGAAATCGCTTAATGTAACATTATGACGTTTGACATAGAATTTATAGAAGGTGTGCTGCAATTATCGCTTGTTCCCGTGTCGAAACACCAACAAAACTATTTATACAGTGTGTAAAAGCCAAATGGAATAAATTCATTATTTCGGTTAATGTACATATTTATAAAAAATCCCGAAACACGTCAAATTTAAATTATAACTTGACATTCTTTAACGTGAAAATTTGATCACTACCTTCAACCCCCTTAGAATGACAGGTACAACCCCCAATTTTTTAAATGGGAAGTATAGGCTTGTGATATACCTATCATTTGAAAGGTCTCTTCATTTTCTATTCAAAAATGTTATTGTTTTTAAATTTGATGCAAAAATTAACATAAAAAAAATTAAAATCATGTTGTTACCGAAATTCGCTACAATACAATCAAAAACTAAAATGTAATGCAAAACGTAATAAAATGTAGAACACGAAAACGAACTATGAATGTTAATGAAGTAGATGTTCAAAATGTTCTCCGCGAACGTCTTGGCAACATCCTAATCTCAAATAAAACTGTCTTCTAACATTATTTAACATATCAGGCGTGATCGACCTAATCGCAAGCGTTATTCGTTCTTTTAAGTCATTTAAATCAGAAGGTTTAGTTTTGTACACATGGCTCTTCACAAATCTCCATAAAAAGAAATCTAATAATGTAAGATCAGGTGATCGCGCTGGCCATTCAATCGATCCTCGCCTCCCTATCCACCGATTGGGAAATATTGTATCGAGGTACTGCCGGACATTAAGTTGGTAATGTTGTGGTGCTCCATCCTGCTGAAACCATATCGTATTCGCTGGAACTTGAGGGTTATCTGGATCAGGATATAAATTTGCCAACGTTGGAATGACATCATTTTGAAGTAGTACACTAAAAAAGTACACTCATCAGAAAACATAACGTCTTCTAATTGGATAATATTTTTATCAAACATGTCCATCATTTGTTCACAAAAAAAGTTCTCCTATCAAAATCGTCTTCCATGAGCTCCTGAGTAGGTATCATCTTATACGGATGCAATTTATTTTCTTTTAATATGTTTGCTATCGATGTATGGCTAGCATTGAATGTAGTGGATGCCTGTCTACTCGATGTATGTGGGTTTTCCTGAAACTCAAGCAACACATCTAATTTGAGTTCACAACTCAGTGCATTGGTAGCTGCTTTTTTTATTTGCCTTACATGACCAAACTCGCGAAACTGCTTTTCTATTTTACTTATTGTTCCTTGGGATATAGGCGGTAAATTAGGAAATTTCTCATGAAATAGGCGAGTTACTTCCTGTTGTATTCGGATGTTATCTCCGTAACCAATCATTTGTAAAACTGTGATTTTATGCATTTCCGTTAATCTAACCATTTTTCAGAATTGAATTGAACAAACTTTAAATTACAACAATGACAACTTAAATAAAACAATTTACTACTGCTTGTTAAAATAGCATTGCCACGGAAATTCTTTTAAGTTTTTTAATCGTTACCATCTAAAAACCACATTGCTATGGTTTTTGTTCACTTTCTCATTATCAAGACCTTTACGGGAAATAAGTTTTAAGTATATTGTAATAAGTTTCGAGTATATTTTAGCGAATTTCGGTAACAACTTGATTTTAATTTTTTTTATGTTAATTTTTGCATCAAATTTAAAAACAATAACATTTTTGAATTGAGAATGAAGAGACCTTTCAACTGATATATCATGCAAAAGCCTATACATCCCATTTAAAAAATTGGGGGTTGTACCTGTCATTCTAAGGGGGTTGAAGGTAGGGGTTGCATTTTCACGTTAAAGAATGTCAAGTTATAATTTAAATTTGACGTGTTTCGGGATTTTTTATAAATATGTACAGTAACCGAAATAATGAATTTATTCCATTTGGCTTTTACACACTGTATACTCGCAAGAAAAAACTAAGAAATTTGTTTATCATAAAGCATTAGAATAATCATTGGCGTAACTAGGACTTCTTCAATGAGAATTTTTTTTTATTAATTATACCAATTCGAATATAAGTCTCTATGACGCCCGAGAAATTTCCCATTTAGCATCATGGGCTTATCGTGAAACAGTCTGTTGAGTTTAAAATGAAAAATTTATATGTATTTAAAATTCATTTTACCTTTTAATAGGTACATATGCTGAATTCCACATTCCACATTATAATTTATTGCGCCTTAGACTTACAAAGGTTGATTGCTATTTTCACGTGAATTTTGATTTAGAACAAGTTTTTATTTAATGGTACTTGTAAGTGTTAGACTAATTAACTACAAAAAAAAACTGAGACAAATACAAAAGTGATTATTCTAGCGATAATGATAGGAAAGCAAAAAAGGCATGTAAGTTTGGGTTTCATGCGTCCATGACCTGTTTAAAATTGTCTTAATGTACAATGTACGTGTTTTTTCGTGTAATTTTTTATTTATATATATCTTGCTACACCCTAACACAAACAAAATTCACGGCAAAAAATACAAAGGTATGAAAATGTAAACAAAATGTTCTAATACTAGTCCAGGAGAAAGCGCAGTTCAAAATAGTCAAAGACATCAAAGCTAAGTAAAAAAAAACATTGCGAACCAAAATCGTCTATTAGAGGGTATAGAATGGGTGGTTTTTAGGGGTGAAAATGATTTTTTGTAATTTGTGACTAAAGAATGCATCCTATTGAAAAAAGTCAAATGAAAAAGTTGTAAATAAAAAAATCTACAACTAATGTAATAATCATTTTAGCCATAACCTCAAAAATTTCCAAACAAAATCCAAAAAACCGTTTTTTTGGTTTTTAATTTTTTTTCTTTTACAAAAATGGTTCGATTGAACTGAAAGTTTGATCAAATATACTTCGTGCTATTCTAAAAGTACTGTATTTTTTTATTAAGAAATATTTATTATTATTATTATTATTTCATTTAAAAATTTTTTTTATAATTTTCAATCATCATTTTTAAAATTTTTTTTTATCAAAAAAGTTTCTCATTTTTTTCGTTCTTTTTGTCTATTTTGTAGAAATGAAATAAAAAATATGTAAGAATAATAAAAAAACTTTTCGTTTGAACGTAACTTGGAAATAAACTTGGAAGTTACTCGATCTATATTTTACTTTTAATAATTCAAAATTAAAGAAAGTTATAAAGCAGGACTTAATGAATGGAAAACTAACACTTCCTAATATGTAAAATTTATTTTTTCTGTCGGTTGTTTCCAGTAAATGTTCCAGATATTTGTTTTGTACATTTTTTTTATTTATATTTTATATTATACAGTTTTTACATTGCTATTAATTTATGTCTTTTATTGTGTAAGGGTAAATTTTTTTTGTACAAGTTGAGTGGAAGAGCAGGATTCTAATGTTGCCTCGCATATTAGAAACTGAACTCTGCCTTTTGGCCACATTATGATTTTCTCCTACTTTATGTCATTGCATTGTAACTATATTATTTTAATGTGTCAATAAAATTATTATTATTATTGTATTTGATCAAACTTTCAGCTCAATCGAACCATTTTTGTAAAAGAAAAAAATTAAAAAACAAAAAATCGGTTTTTTTTGTATTTTTTTCGGAAATTTTTGAGATTAGGGCAAAAATTATTTTACATAAGTTGTAGATTTTTTTATTTCCAACAACTTTTTCATTTGACTTTTTTCAATAAGATGCACTCTTTAGTCACAATAGACAATTTTTGTTGGGAATGTTTTTTTTTTTATTCAGTTAAGATGCCATTTTCACGGTCTCTGCAACTTATTCTTTAGGTTAATTTGGATATTTTATTTATAACCTTCAAAATACGACTAATTATAAAAGTACTCCTGCCTAGGAAAGAATTCCAAATTGTCATTGATATTAACCTTGATCAAGTATTAAATCACTTCCCAGTGGAAATGTTAAACCGCTTCCGATTTCTAATCAGTAAAATGTACGAAAACATTGAAAAAAACCCAGTATAAACAGACTTAAATGAAAACAAAAATCAATTTAGTTTAATTTCATTTCAACAATAAACATTATTACTTATATTCACTTCGTGATCTCGTTTTTTAACACATTTTTACTTACTTCTCTTTTCATAACAAATTCGCTAAACTTTTAAAACCAAGTAATACAAACATAAGGTTTGGGGTGCACTTATTACATTCATTCAAACCACTGAGAAGCGTCTTTAAACTTTTATGACTTTTACAAATAATTATTGTTTTTAAATAGATTATTAATCTATCAATAGTAATATAGTTTTCGTGTTAAAATATTAGAACGAGGAAGCCTTACTAGTATAATGGATACAGTCAATGATAAGGACCAGAATGGACTAGTTTAGTGATTTTTTTTATATTTGCATCTTATAAAATAGGTTTTTAGTTGTTCAACTGTACAAATAAAATTTTTATAAAATTATTCCTCTAGCCATAATCGGCTTTTGAAATTTAAATTTAATGGTTACATACGTCATAAGTGGTAAGTGACGTGTTTCAATAAGATTGGTAGAAAATTTGCGATGTTGTCGATATGCTTTAATATTAACCGAGAAACTTATCTCTCTCTCTTATTTGTTGTCATTAAAAAGAGATAAATATATCGATATTTTTGTTCTCTGATTGACACTTTATCAAATAAGGAGTAAAACACTAAACAAAATATTCTGTCATTTTCGTTAGTTTAATTTGTTGTTTGGTTGTGTTTGGTTTATGAAAGAAATTACTTCTATACTATTTTTGGTTCGAAAATGAAAATCCCTAACACCTTCTCTTGGTGTTATAGCGGCTCCTTCAAAAATAACCAATAGAAGTAATTGTTCTCTCGGGGAGCAACCCTTCTATCGGTACAGTGAGAGAACGAATTTCAAGAATACCGTTTTGGCATTTTCAATAGAACCACGCCCACTTTCTATTGGCTGTTCTATTCTATCACCGTCAAGAATAGGGGTCTTGTTTGTTTATTACAGATAAACACGATTTTCTCTCCTTTCATATATTATATTGTCAACTGGTACAAACAGTTAGTCACAGAACACGGTGTTTTGTGCCGCCAGTTCTTTGAGAATACTTGAAACGAACGTAGCTAAAATGTGACAACGTTGACTTTTAAACACACTTCATTATTGGTTATTAGTTGGCGCTACGTTTAAAACTTACTAATTATTTATTGCTAAATTTTACGAAATGAGAAAAATTAATTGCAAAATGAATACCAATATAAGTAAGTCGGTATCCTATCCTAAATATATATTGCTATCATTTTGATTAATATGATCCTACTAAACTAGTCCATTATTACAGCTAGTCCTCAAAGAGTAGTGCTATCGCCCCTGCTGCGGTCCTTAGTCGCAGTCCATTCAACAAAGTTATACAGTATGATTCAAATGTATGGAATAAATTCATTATTTCAGACTTAATGTCCAACACATCTATAGCAGTGGATGACCATTCAAAAATTAAAATTGTCGTGTTTTAAGATTTTTTTTAAAAGTCGTCCGTTTCTGAAATAATGAATTTATTCCATACATTTGCATCATACTGTATACCTTGCTGATACTTTAAGTCAGATTGACATTTCTATTTCAGTTATTCTCGAATTTCTCTTGGCTTTTCTAAAATATCACCAGACGTGAGAGTCTGCGGTTTTAATTATAATAATTCCATCTGCCACTATCCACAATAACCTTGAATTATCCATTCTACAGCTTAATTCAAAGCAAGTCCAGAAAGAATCTGATGCTTTTTCTTGGTATGTTCCTCTGCATGTGTCGAGAATGATGAATAGTCCAGGAGGAATCGGCGCATGAGTACCGAAAACTATTTCACCTGAATTTTTTTATGTGATCCTTTTCAAATTGCCCTCCTAATGATATAAATGCACGTTGCCATGGCGCAACCCGGTGCCATATAGTTTAAACCGAAATTGTTTAAACAATTACAAGGAATTGTTATTTTTCAAACGGACAATTTTTTTTATATTCTTTATTGAAATACCAATAAAAAAGGTCCTATGACTTTTCACGATAAAGTTAATATTTTTAAAGATATGAATTTTTTAAGGTTCGAAAAATCTCTGTGTCTTGAATCATTATCATTTATCTTAAAAACTATCAACTTTATCAAAATTTTTAAAGAAAGCAATGTTATTAGATAATAATTAAATTGCCTACAATTTGTTTTTAATAATTTTTTTTCTGAAATCAATTTTTCAAAAGTTAAGCATATGTCATTAAAATTACTTTTATCAGTTTATATTACTTTTTTGTTATTATCATAGTAATTTTTGAATTTATATCAACAATAATAAGATATAATGGTATTTGAACATTTTTTGAAATAACAATTATTTATAAATAATAAAAATATATTGGGTATTTAGAAAAAACATTCAAATAAATTGATTAAAAATAATTTTATGTATATGTATCATAGTGTGTATAAGTGTGTTTGAGTAAGAAAAAAATTCTTTCTTTTATTTTTTATTCTTTCAAGGTTACTCTTTGTATAAATAATAACGTTTAATAGCAAAAAGTAATATAATCTGATAAAAAAGTAATTTTAATGACATGTTCCGATTTATGCTTAAAGAACTTTTGAAAAATTGATTTCAGAAAAAAATTTATTAAAAACAAATTGTAGGCAATTTAATTATTATCTAATAACATTGCTTTCTTTAAAAATTTTGATAAAGTTGATAGTTTTTAAGATAAATGATAAATAATGATTCAAGACACAGAGAGGCCGACGCAACGCATGAGTCAGAGAGAGACAGCGATACTTAAAGGTAAGCGATGCATACAAATTAACAATTAAAAAAAAGATATAAACAATGAAATTTTTTTAAATCTCTATTAACAATATTATTAACTATTGTATAGAGAATTAAAAAAAATATTACTTTCACATTATCTTTTTTTTTAATATATTTTTCATAGGTCGAAAGTACCCAAATTTGAGATTTTTCGAATTTTAAAAAATTCATATCTTTAAAAATATTAACTTTATCGTGAAAAGTCATAGGACCTTTTTTATTGGTATTTCAATAAAGAATATAAAAAAATTTGTCCGTTTGAAAAATAACAATTCCTTGTAATTGTTTAAACAATTTTGGTTTAAACAATATGGCACCGAGCTGCGCCATGGCAACATGCATTTATATCATTAGGAGGACAATTTGAAGAGGATCACATAAAAAAATTGAGGTGGAATAGTTTTCGGTACTCATGCGCCGATTCCTCCTGGACTATCTGGAATTTCCTGCACGGAAAGTTAAATACTCGTAATGTTTTTAAAACATCCCTAAGATTTATTTATTGAACAGTGAACTTACTAATGTTAGTTCATCATCAAGAATGATTTTCGATGCAAAACAACTAAAATCTTTACGAGATATTGCAGACAATTCGCACGCTTCCGATGCAATCATTTCATACTCAAAAATAATGATATAAAAATCGATATTTTGTGTCCTTTTCTGCTTCAAACGATCAAATCATAAAAATGAACCAAATGAACCAAAAGTTTGAATATTGAGTTTAACATTTGTAAGTGGATATGCAATTATTATTAATTGTATGTAAAAGGATAAATTAAACACTATAAAAAGAAAAAAAAGGAGGAAATTATGATAGCATTCTTCAATGATACTACAAAAAAAATGATAAAAAAAACGTACTACCTGAATAAGAATACAAGCAAAAACATTCTATACTACGTTACCTGTACCTAAAACTGCTGCTTTTAAAACGTCACTCATCTCTGTATCCAAAATATTCTCATCTTCAGGAGTAGACGGTAAGGGACACCCCACGCAGTCTTCCTCCACCTTTAAAAAAAATACTCATTAATATTGCAATTTACGATGCGAATTGTTTTTATCAATTAATTACATTGGTCCTAAATAATTTTGAAGTATTGTAAACAAATTTTTAATTTATCGTTTTGATCACACATCGGAAAAGTCTAGGTAGATTTTTAAAAATCAACGTCAATTTTTCTTCATTTAATTTAGGAAAACAATAATACTTGTCTAATATTAATTAATGTTCATTCTTATATATATAACAGGTCGGCTGAAAAGTCCCCGGTCTACCATAGTAAAATACAATATTTTGACAAAACTCATTTTTTTATTCAACATAGTTGCCTTCAAGGGCGATACAGCGATTATAGCAACCTTCCAACTTTTCGATACCATTTTTGTAGTACTCCTTCGGTTTGTCCTCAAAATAGGCTTCAGTTTCGGCGATTACCTCAGTATCAGAGCCAAATTTTTTTCCCGCGAGCATTCTCTTCAGGTCAGAGAAAAGGAAAAAGTCGCTGGGGGCTAGATCTGGAGAATATGGTGGGTGAGGAAGCAATTCGAAGCCCAATTCATGCAATTTTGCCATCGTTTTCGATGATTTGTGACACGGTGCATTGTCTTGATGAAACAACACTTTTTTCTTCTTCATATGGGGCCATTTTTTCGCGATTTCGGTCTTCAATCGCTCCAATAATGCACATTAATAGTCGCTGTTGATTGTTTTTCCCTTTTCCAAATAGTCGATGACCAATTTACCGTGTGTATCCCAAAAAACTGAGGCCATAACTTTGCCAGCTGACTGTTGAGTCTTTCCACGTTTTGGTGGCGGTTCACCGGCCGCAGTCCACTCAGCTGACTGTCGATTGGACTCAGGCGTGTAGTGATGGAGCCAAGTTTCATCCATAGTCACATATCGACGCAAAAAATCGGGTTTATTACGACTTAACAGCTGCAAACACTGCTAAGAATCATCAATTCGTTGCTGTTTTTGGTCGATTGTGAGCACGCGCGCACCCATTTCGCACAGAGCTTCCGCATACCCAAATATTCGTGAACAATATGTCCAACACGTTCCTTAGATATCTTTAGAGTGTCAGCTATCTCGATCATATTCACTTTACGGTCACTCAAAATCATTTTGTGGATTTTTTTGATATTTTCGTCGGTAACCACCTCTTTTGAGCGTCCACTGCGTTCGCCGTCTTCGGTGCTCATTTCACCACGCTTGAATTTTGCGTACCAGTCAATGATTGTTGATTTTCCTGGCGAAGAGTCCGGAAACTCATTATCAAGCCAAGCTTTTGCTTCAACTGTATTTTTTCCTTTCAAATAACAATATTTAATAAGCACACGAAATTCTTTTTTTTCCATCTTTTTGAAAATAACAAAAGTTGCTTCACTAAAAATGCAATATCTCATAAACTAATAGTCCGACAGCTGTCAAATTTTTACACGAATCTTTTGAAGGTTGATACTTTCTAAAAATGAAATGGATTTAATTCTAGTGTTGTCATCTATAGGTCAGACCGGGGACTTTTCAGCCGACCTGATATAAAAATACACATATGCCCAAAGGTTTGAAATAATGGAATATTTCATCTTTTTATTAGTTTTTTTTTTTGATATAAGTAAATATCATTATGCTACAACTCTAACCAATACTAAATAAATCTAAATAAATAAATCGATTAGATGGTCGAACTAGGCTTGCGGAATTCTCTCCCATTCTTCACGAGCAGCATCTTTCAGTTCTCGTAGAGTAATTGGGGGAGAGTTTCGCTTCTTAATGCGTGTTTTAAGAATGTCCCAGGCATGTTCAATGACGTTCATGTCAGGGTAATTTGATGGCCATCTTAATGTGGATATTCCTTCTTCTTCCAAAAAATTTTGTACTGCAGCTGTTCGATGTGGAGGTGCATTGTCATGCATAAACACAAATCCATCATCTACCGCCCCCCGGAATAGACGTACAACAGGATTTAAAACTTCCTCGATGTACACAGCACCAGTGATTCTTCTCTCCAAAACCAGGAGAGGCGTCCGTGTACCCCTCATAATACCACCCCAAACCATAATACTCCCACCTTCAAATAGAACACGTGGTTGGGCTGTTTCTAATCGGGTTTGTCGTCCTGGGGCCCTCCAAACTAGTGTTCTTCGCGAATCAGAAACCAAGCAAATTCTTGATTCATCAGAGAACATCACGTAATTCCAGTTAGGACCATGGTGTAACATTTCTTGAGCCCATTGCAACCTTAAGGCGGCATCCCACCGGACGCTCTGCTCTGCGCTGTGCCGTTCGTTTTCGTTCGATTGTGCGCGTTTAGGGCTTGAGCGTTTGGTGGGATCGACAAACTGCTCCGCGCCGTGCAAGTTCGAACAAGGGCGAACATTATCCGTTGATTGTCGGTACTTCAAAGAAACGTGCGCGTTCAGTGGGACTGGTGTTCGTGATTTGATTTTGTGTTTACATTTTGTTTAAAATGAGTTGCTCCTCGACGAACATAGCGCGCAAACTTGCGCCGCTATGTGTCGTTCTGCGCCGCACTGCTCGGCACAGAGCAGAGCGGAGCAGAACAGAGCGTCCGGTGGGATGCCGCCTTTACAATTTTTTGTTGATAGGTTAGTTTGGGAACACGTAGAGGTCTTCTGCGATATAAATTTACTGCATTTAATCTTCGTGTAATTGTTTACCTTGAGAAATTCAGTCCTTCAAGTCTAGCAATTTCTCTGAATATGTCACTTGTAGATTCCTGTTGATTTTTTCGAGCTATCAATGTTATCTGCCGGTCTTGTGCTGCTGTTGTACATCGACTCTTGGAATTTTTGATACAGCACCCTGAGTAACACCAACAATATTCGCGATATCACTTTGACTAATGCCCTGTTGTAACAAAGCAATTTCTCTAGACCTATTAAAATATGATATCATATCTCTGGGCATTTTTAAACAGCTCAAATGAAATTTAAACAAGAATTGGAATAATGTGAAAGCACCCAAAATCAATTAAATATGATCAAATTAATACAAAAACGAATCAAATTTAGTATTATTTTGATTTAAAAACGCTTTAAAATAAATATCAAAAAGAGTTTTTAAAAAAACCATAGGCGTAGATATATTATTTCTAAATATTCCAAACTTTTGGACATATGTGTATTTTCGTATATTAATATCATAAGAGAGAAAATTTTGCCGGCAAAATTTTCGACTGGTATAAAAGCAACAATCTTGAATAAAACCAGAAGAAAATTTGGCCAGGAAAAAAATGTTTTTTCGAATGGTATTCGACAAGACTATTTCACCAATAATAATAAACTTAAAATTACAGTTACTGTCATATTAAAATGTTAACACAATATTTAGTACCCTGTAATTTTTGTATTAAATTAATTTAATTAATTATAATAACTCGATTTTTAAATTTACATATTATTTAAAAAAATATGCAACAGGAATTTGAACTGTAACATAATTAGTAGCAAATTAACCGGGTAAATTTACATCAAACATAATTAGGTTAAAATAATAAAAAAAAATACAACAAAATACAACTAACCCGAGTATGAATCTAAATTTTGCTGCCGATAATTTAAAATATATTAACATCTTAAAATAATATGTATCAACTGTAACAGAGTATTATGAAGTATTGATCTAAATAGTCTTTTAATAGTAGAGCATATTTTTAAATAAATCAATATTTTCATTGTGAGTGTACGAGGGTTGTCTGAAAAGTTTCCCACCTCAACATGAAGATGGCAGCACTCATAAACAAAAGTTGTTTGCGCATGCTTTGAAAGGTACCCACTAAAATTTCAGCCATTTTGGACGCGCAGTTGTTGTTTGACAATCATTTGAGTGAGTCGATGTGAATGTTTTTATGAAAATGGAAAAAATCGAGTATCGAGCTGCCATTAAATATTTATTTTTGAAAGGCAATACGCCTACGCAAATCAAAGACGAGTTGGACGCTGTATACGGGGATTCTGCACCATCATTTACCACTGTGAAATTTCGGGCTACTGAATTTTAACGTGGCCGTACCAGCTTGGGTGTCGATGAACGTTCGGGACGTCCAAAAACTGCAACCACTGACGATTATATCGCTCAAGTTTACCAAATGGTGCTATACAACCGTCGAATTAAAATTAGAGAGATAGCAGAGGCTATAAACATGTCCAAAGAACGTGTTTGTCACATATTGAATCAAGATTTAGGCAGAAAAAGCTGTCCGAGCGTTGGGTGCCGCGTTTGCTCACTTTAGTCCAAAAACGTGTTCGAATGAACATTTCCAACTCTCTGTTGGCGCAGTTTAGGCGCAGTAAATCAGAGTTTTGGCGCCGATTAATTACTGTAGATGAAACTTGGATACACCATTATACTCCAGAAACAAAAACACAGTCAAAACAATGGACTGCGAAGGGGGAATCGACTCCAAAAAAAAAGAAAAGGTTGTTCCTTCGGCTGGGCAAGTGATAGCAACTGTTTTCTGGGATAGTCATGGAATCGATTATCTTCAAAAAGGAAAACCCATTACAGGAGCATACTACGCATCATTACTTGACAAGCTGAAGGTAGAAATTGCGGAAAAACGGCCACATTTGCAGAAAAAAAATTTGTTTCACCAAGACAATGCGCCGTCTCACACCTCAGCGGTTGCCATGGCGAAAATCCACGAATTACGGTTTGAACTGCTTGACCACCCTCCTTAATCACCAGATCTAGCCCCAAGCGACTTTTTTTTTGTTCCCTAAGCTAAAAGTTGCGCTCGGATGACAGAGATGTTCTTCGAATGATGAGGCCATCACCTTCGTAAACAACTATTTTGCAGAGAGAGACGCCGAGTACTATTTGGACGGGTTGAAGAGATGGCAGCATCGCTGGGAGAAGTGTATAGACTTACAAGGAGACTATGTGGAAAAATAAAAATTAATCTGAAGAAAAAATGTCTAGTATCATTGTTAGGTCGGAAACTTTTCAGACAACCCTCGTATATAGGGAATGACAAATTAAATTTTTGTTTTTTAAATAGAATTCTCTCAATGTTTATTTACTTTTGAATTTTCATTTTTCGAAGATATCGTCAATTTTACCAGTTGACGACCTTTTAATGTAAAAGCAAGTAGTATTTAAATTGACTAGTTCGATAAACTAATTTGTCCACTTAATAGTACATAAACGATTTCAAGCTGGAAATGTTTTCAATAATTTAATCACTAATAACTAACAAAATAATTGATGAACATTAGCATAAACAACATTTTTTATAAAGAAATTGTATTTAACGTCATGGGATTTTTTTATTTGAAAATATACTGATGTACTTTATACATGACAGGAATTTGAGCAGAGATTTTGGGTTTCCATTTATTTATTTATATTATAAATGATAAAACAATTGAAATGCATAGTCTTGGCAACTATGAACTAACCGCCAATCGGAATGTTAGTCATTGTTTTTCTTATGTCGACATTGAATGTACGGTTTTATATGCAGAGCGTAAAGATTAACAAACCCATTTTGATTTATAAGACAACCATTGAATTTTGATTAGAATAATAGAATAAAATATTTAGATTGGACCAAATATTGAAGAAATAAGACAATAAAATTAGGGTATTGATATAGAAAAACTGTAAACTACTGAACTTTACAATACTTGTATAAGAAAACAATCAACTAATTTTCACTATATTCACTAAATTATTATAATATATAGAAAATCAACACAAACATGTAACATTGTTCCAACAGATTAACTAATAGACCAATGAACTATTAATACTACCAGTGGATTGTTTATCTGCTGAAATATTAAAGAACATAGAGGACATACGATCAACTATAAATTTGATCTGTAGCTCTACAAAAACCGAGACTGCCAGTACCTCAAAAGGGGCTACCTGGAGCCCAAAAGGAATCTAGACAGACACGTTTATTAAAACCTAATACATCAACTCCCAAAGAGGCAGATAACATTTTTGCTAAAGTAGGCCATACAAGAAGAGCCCTAGCATCTGGCCCCACAATGACCCAATGGCTAATATGTCTCCAAAAGCATTCAAAAGCAGCAACTAAGTGCTTAGAAGAAGGTTTGTTGAGACAAACTTGGCCATAGGGATCCTATAAGACCCTTTGATCAATTAAGGGTGAATACAGGGTACTTTCTCTTAAACAATACTGATAATCCAAGAACACCTTGGCTGCTCGATAAAAATATGAAATTTATACCTGCTTCATAATTCATACCATAAGAACAATAAACAACTAAAAGGTTGAATTAACATTCACTATTTATTCTTTAAATGAAAGTAAATTCAACCTTTTTAGTTGTTTATTGTTCTGAATAAGATGAACTTTCACATAGTAAGGGTTAGTACCATAAATTTCATACCATAAGGCCAATAAAAGCGAACAAAACACAAATCATTAATAATTCGGCCTACTTTCCTGGTGAATTAACTGTACAACCTCCTCCAGAGGCTCTCCAAAGAACCATGCAGGAGTGCAAACATGCTGCAAATGCCCACCATACAGTATGAGGAAGCAGATTTATTAATAAGCTGTATTTTTCAATAGCTACCCATTTACAAAGCAATATAGTAAAAAAATTATAAGATACATTAATTTATATAATTACTTAACTGTTACATAAAAAAGTAATCATTTCAAATCATTATGAAAGTTCATAGACAATCAAACAAAATTTACATAATTAAAAAGCAGTAAAATAGAGTTAATAACTTACAATGCCCAGGGTAAAATACTAATATAAAACAAATCGGAGGGAATCACAGAATATTTTGATATCAGTTCGTAAATATAAGATACAGACATTTGACAATTTATTCCCGATATGTGTACTAATATTATTATAACGAAGAGTTTGTTTTAACGCGCCAATCTTAAGAACTACTGGTATTTTTTACATTTATTGAGGAAGGCTACATAACATTAATTACTAGAGTATCAAAAAGAGTTCAATTAGTAATATAAACATTGACATTTGATCATTTTTGTTGTGCAAATCTATGAAAATTGACATTTGATTCATAACAATATTGTTTTTATAATGCTAAATATTTCTAATTTTAAAGTTGACAACACTGGAATTATTATTGTTTCGTGTCAATTTGGGATCAAAATATCAAAAAGAAGAATGTGAGGTTATAGTTTTTGAAGGATAACCTAACAAAATGGTAGTAACATTCAAATAAAAAATAAGAAAACTTCTAAAAAAAATGTAGTTATGAGTAAACTGTTTAGAAAAAAAATGCAGTTTTAACTACAGGCAAAATTCACCAACAAAATCATACAGGGCTAGAACAAGACATTTTGTTACAAATTATTTCTTTTACATATAGTACCAAAATACAAAACACAAAAGCAGAATTATACACCCAGAGGTGAAACAAAGTGGCTGGTACAATTTCCCTCATATCATTCTTTTAAAAAGAGAAAAATAATTTTATTTATAACTGTCACTGATTTTTAATTAATGGTTTTTGTTATTCTGACTGTGATTTTGAACTGTTTTTCCCCAAATATCTAGCTCATAATCAACTGTCATTAAGTTAAAAATCAGTATTTTAATAAAAGTTTACTTTTAAAAAGGTTTAATTTTAATGTTTTTAATAAGATGGACTTCTACAAATTAAAGGTCAATACAATCAATTTTAAATACTTATTTGTAATATTTTTATACTCATTTAAAAAATCGTCTCGAAAAAATAATGGGAACGCCATTTTCACAACATTGTCACTTTGTTATGGTAATAACCAGTATAAAAAGTACCTTGCTACGATAGCCAGTTTTTTTAGCAAGATCTATTAATAAATTGCTTAAAACATACAATTAGAATACAGTTTTTGGCAAAACTTGCCATGAAAGCAATATCTTTTTAATAATGGTGTTGTTATTGCAAATAGAATCGACCTGAATGAAGTTATCAAATATTGAAAAATAAAATAATATTTCAAGAAAACTATAGCTTTAGCGGTAGCGTCGACTCTAATAGCAGGTGGATGTCCTGCTCCTGCTCTACAAAAAAAATTGTGTGGTCTAACCATAAAAATGACTTCAGGAAAGTCATTTGCAAGACTTAGTTTAACAATATGGACTTAATGCACCATGATTTATAGAGGCTTTAGATAAGTCTCTTCTATTAGAAGCTCTAACCAAATACCTTATGGAAACACTGTCATGTTTGCTTGTGATTTTCGACAAACGTTACAAGTGAATTTTTTAAGTTATCAGATCATGGTATGGTACAAAAAAATTGGGAAATACATTTTAAACGCTTATTCTCTTCAAACATCCATCTCGAATAAAACTCAGCAGTTTACATACTATTATTACCAATAAAATAAAAACATTTTAGTTTATTCTTCATATATATTGCGACAGCCTGATGATTCCATCGTGAAATAGAGTTTGGATCATGCTATTAAAAACATGATCGAATGATACATATTTTTAATTGGCATATTATCTCCAATTTAAAACAAATAATTGTGCGCAGTGTTACGAAAAATAGATAAAACTGAGTATTAACATATAACGAACGTCAATTTAAATATCATTGATAAACCACAAAATAAATATTTTATTTTCCGTTAGGTATACAAATTAGCCAAAACCAAGTGTTTACCATCGTTTTTTTTTTAATTTCGACCTTGAATTTAAATTAGTCAATGCGCGAAACATAATATTTATTATAAACAATAAAAACATTTCTACTATGGAAAGTTATACTTAAAACAAGTATCTAATAGTAAACATATTTACAGATTAGTAGGGCAAAGATGACACAGTTGAAAAGTAGATAGGAATTTTGAACCATGGAAATTTTACTTAGATTTAATCAATTGATAGATACTGAACAAAGATGATCTATTTTCTGGTTTTGCACAATTTTTTATTTACTAAACTTCATAAATACTTTCTTCACAATAAGGGTTTGTTATGTTATATGTATGAAAGATAAACAAAGTAAAAAAAAATAATTTTAACCTAAAAAAAAAATTTACCAAGGTCCTAAACTATAATACAGTTGTCTATCATTGAGTAGAATTTTGCATCTTGTTTGTGGTGCATTCCCCCCAAAAAACTTTATAAATAAGAAGTATAATCAATGTTTTATAAAAAAACTTAACCAATATAAATTATTATGTTAAAAAGGCACTTTATACCTTTGGATGAAAAAAAATCAAAGCCAATGTCACAAAATTTTTATTTAAAGTATTGACAGCTACTAGTGTTTCAATGACACATTATTATCGATTCTTTGCTAAGTTCATGCAAGCATGGTGGATGTTATTTTTTTTCTTGTATCTCTTTGTAAGTTTTTAAGGTATGTATCACTAATGTAAATCTGTATATCTTCTTATTCTGTACTTAATTTTTAGCCTGATGATGGCCTATAGATAGGCCAAAACTAGTAGCTGTCAATACTTTAAATAAAAATTTTGTGACATTGGCTTTGATTTTTCTTCGTCTAATGACCAGTCACATTTGTGATATGGATGATTTACTTCTAATATATTTGTTTCAAATGGCAAAAATAAGTTAATGAATTTGTTAAGGTCAACAGAAATTTCAGAATTTTATGACTAGGTATACAAAGCAACTAAAATTATTGATTGTAATGTAGCATTGTATTATTTATTAAGAAAGCATTATGGTGTCAATTTGTTAATTTTTTTGATAAAACAACTGTATCAGCATGAAAACTTTTTCCTATAGGAAATTGTACAAGTAGTGTATACGAAATAAAAATCCTGAAAGTGTAAAAGTAAGAATATTTCTAAAGGTGAAATATTTACAAAATTTGTAAGACCCTTACAAAAAAGGTGATGTTTCAAAATAATAAAAATATTTTTTCCACTTCATGTATAAATTACCTGAACAAATTAATTAAAACCTACATGTATAAAAAAGGAGCAGCAATTTCAGGTTCATTTCACATTGATTACAATAAAATTAAAATTATGTAAAGATCATATTATAAAAAGAAAAAAAACAATGAATACCTTTTGTTTTTGGAACATAAATTAGAGATAAGGATATGCTTTATATTTTTTATTAGCATAAAAAAGAGATAAAACAATTTAAAAATAATATTTTATTTATTTTTATCAAGACATCTTTAAGCACCTAGTGGTCAAAAATCTTATCAAAATAATAAGAAACTCTTGGAATAGTTTATAAAATAATGCCTATTATAATGGTTGCATTTTGTTTAAATTTAAAATAAGTTTTAACTAGTAATATTGGTTTATGGTGATATCTACTGTTATTCTATTACACGATACTTTTTAAATGTAAAAAACTGAAAATGAGAGAAAACAAATATAGGTTTTTCAAAATAAGTATTAAACTGAAATTATCCAATGTTATCTTCTCTAAACAAAGAACAATATTGTGAGACCATAGATTGGTTTACATTATTTACTAATAGGTACTCATATTTTGATTAAAATACTTACCAAGGAATTGACATCATCATCCAACAAATCCTTTATTTCAGAAGCAATTGATTCTGTTTCTAGATCCCATCCTATAACTCGTCTTTTCCTTATTCCTATATCTAAGGCTTGTATATCTTTAATGGAATCCTCAGCATCACTGTAGTGCGACATTATTATTATTTCTTAATAACTTATGATCCGCTACAGTGTACACTAAAAGTGAAAATAATGATTTTTAACTAAACGCATTTCCCTAGACGTCGACGCAAGGATTATTATCTATACGTTATTAAAATAAGTAAGTAATTATTGAACTGTGCATTGAATGTTAAAATTTATATTAATGAAACCGTTATCAGCTACCCACATTAAACAAGTAATCATTATTTTATAGTAACGACTTACCAACATTCCTAAATTTTCGATTTAAAAACACATACACTTCACTTATAATTTTGTTAAAAGAAATCTAAAAAAAGTGATTTAAGCTGTAATCAGCTGTCATGGTCGTGTCGTCATATAACGAAACGGTTTCATATGAGATCATTGCAGCCAGCATAACAACACATATAAATGAAAAATGACAATTATGGATATTTTTTGATTTTTTCTAATGATTTTACTCCTATATTCGTTTCTAGTATTTAGTTTATCAAAAGTAAAAGTTAGCACTTTTTTCCTACGACCCCCAACGAAAATGACACCTAACACCATAGAGTAAGGTTTATATAACCTAACACACAGTTTTCACATTTGACACTTAAAATTAGTAAATCATACGCGTTCGGAAAAATAAGAAAAGAAGAAGCAAATATCACACAGAATAATTTAAGCAAGATTAATGGATAAAAAAACTATTAATCACTTTGGTTTGCTCAATTTGATCGAGAAATATTATTTTTTGGTAACATAAATGTCAAATTAATATTTTTATAAAAAACATTGTGAGTTGCTTAGACAATCTAAGGTGAGTTGCATTATCTATGCAACCAAATATACACAAGTGTGATTTTAGGTGTGTTATAATGCCTTATTATTTTCATAAAAATTGCTTTGAAATTTCAGTAAGTTGTTCTTGGATTAATTGTAGGTATAACAGAAACAAAATAAAATGGAAAACACAGAAATAAAAATTAAATTTATTGTGCTAACCCTTACTTTTTGGAAGTACAACTTATTAAGAATATTAAAAAACTCTTCGTTTGAACTTAACTTCCAAGTTTATTTGGTTACATACATGTAACAAAGGCAATTAATAGGTTGAATTTGTTAGAATCTTTGGAGATTAGATTTTCTTTGTTAAATACCTCAGTCATTTGTCTTAATGATACCCAATGATAATTACATTTTCTTAAATTTAACTTTTGATATTATTAAGTGACTTGTTTTGATGCTTTCTTCTTCTTTTTCTTGTTTGTCTAGATGTTGTTGTTAATCAGTCCTTTACTCGCAAATTAATTCTGTTGTATACTTTGATTACTTCATGTTGTAGTGCTCATAGAATTACTCTGTATATTTTAAAGATTATGAATAACTTTATTCTTCACGGTTTATTTCCTTTAATTCTTATTTGTTTCTTTTTCTTCTTTCGACGTTCGTACATTGTTTAGGTATAACAATGTTATAATCCCTTCATATTTTACGTCCTTCCTTTGACCTTTTAGTTGTTTAAAAAAATCCCGTTTTATCCCTCTATTTTCCTTATATACGTCTATTTTAACTAATAATAAATATTATTTTACCCCGTAATTTTTTTATATTTTATACAACCTAGGTACATATTCATATATTTTACTGATGTAACTTTTAATTTTGTACAAGTGTATTTACTTGTACATGATAGGTAAGCTTTTCTTTATTACTATTTTTAGCCTGATGATGGTCTTCTAAGACCGAAACTGGTCGCGATTTTTATATTTTTACCATTAAATTTGTTGTGGTTTGATTTAGTGTTTTATTGATATAGTAAATAAAATATCCTTTTAGAAACAACAATATATTTCAATAAACAGTTACAGAGGTGCATATATTTTTTAAATGTGTTCAGTATTTACAATTTTCTACATTTCTTAACTATTATAAATATATTTATAAATAAAAATCTCTAGAGTTGAAACAAACACAAATTAATAGTCCAGGAGGAATCGGAGCATGAGTACCGAAAACTATTCCACCTGAATTTTTTTATGTGATCCTTTTCAAATTGCCCTCCGAATGATATAAATGCATGTTGCCATGTCGCAACCCGGTGCCATATTGTTTAAACCGAAATTGTTTAAATAATTACAAGGAATTGTTATTTTTCAATCGGACAATTTTTTTTATATCCTTTATTGAAATGCCAATAAAAAAGGTCCTATGACTTTTCACGATAAAGTTAATATTTTTAAAGATATGAATTTTTTTAAATTCAAAAAATCTCAAATTTGGGTGCTTTCGACCCGTGAAAAATATATTAAAAAAAAAGATAATGTGAAAGTAATATTTTTTTTAATTCTCTATACAATAGTTAATAATATGGTTAATAGAGATTTAAAAAAAATTTCATTGTTTATATCTATTTTTTAATTGTTAATTTGGCGCGCTCACAAATAGTATGCATCGCTTACTTTTAAGTATCGTTGTCTCTCTCTGACTCATGCGTTGCGTCGGCCTCTCTGTGTCTTGATCATTATCATTTATCTTAAAAACTATCAACTTTATCAAAATTTTTAAAGAAAGTAATGTCATTAGATAATAATTAAATTGCCTACAATTTGTTTTTAATAAATTTTTTTCTGAAATCAATTTTTCAAAAGTTCTTTAAGCATAAATCGGAACATGTCATTAAAATTACTTTTTTATCAGATTATATTACTTTTTGCTATTAAATCTTACTATTTATACAAAGAGTAACCTTGAAAGAATAAAAAATAAAAGAAAGAATTTTTTTCTTACTCAGACACACTCATACACACACTATCATACATATACATAAAATTATTTTTATTCAATTTATTTGAATGTTTTTTCTAAATACCCAATATATTTTTATTATTTATAAATAATTGTGATTTCAAAAAATGTTCAAATACCATTATATCTTATTATTGTTAATATAAATGTAAAAATTACTATGATAATAACAAAAAAGTAAAATAAACTGATAAAAGTAATTTTAATGACATATATGCTTAACTTTTGAAAAATTGATTTCAGAAAAAAATTTATTAAAAACAAATTGTAGGCAATTTAATTATTATCTAATAACATTGCTTTCTTTAAAAATTTTGATAAAATTGATAGTTTTTAAGATAAATGATAAATAATGATTCAGGACACAGAGAGGCCGACGCAACGCATGAGTCAGAGAGAGACAGCGATACTTAAAGGTAAGCGATGCATACAAATTAACAATTAAAAAAAAGATATAAACAATGAAATTTTTTTAAATCTCTATTAACAATGTTATTAACTATTGTACAGAGAATTAAAAAAAAATATTCCTTTCACATTATCTTTTTTTTTTTAATATATTTTTCATGGGTCGAAAGTACCCAAATTTGAGATTTTTCGAATTTTAAAAAATTCATATCTTTAAAAATATTAACTTTATCGTGAAAAGTCATAGGACCTTTTTTATTGGCATTTCAATAAAGAATATTAAAAAAATTTGTCCGTTTGAAAAATAACAATTCCTTGTAATTGTTTAAACAATTTCGGTTTAAACAATATGGCACCGGGTTGCGCCATGGCAACATGCATTTATATCATTAGGAGGGCAATTTGAAGAGGATCACTTAAAAAAATTCAGGTGGAATAGTTTTCGGTACTCATGCGACGATTCCTCCTGGACTATAATATATACAGGGTGTTTCAAAAAAAGGTAGCTCCGTCTCTAGGATAGGTAAAAAACAGAAAAATAGTTGGGGTTTGCTTTGTAAAATTTTTTTCTAACGCCATCCGTTTTCAAGATAAAGGGCGTTGAAGAAAATGAAAAATTACACATTTCTTACGATTTTGCCGAAACTACTGGCATCATTGCAATGAAATTTTATACGAATATGTTTTGGAAGCTGATATTATATCCCATGAATTTGTTTTTATAACGAACTCTCATAGAGGGCGCTAGTTACACGATTCATACAACGTATTATTCAACATAACTTTTTTTAGGGTAGAATTATTAGTCAAAACTTCAAGTGAACATAAACATCGTTTAATTCTACACCAAAAAGGTACTCTTGGTAAAACTCGATATTATGTACCGTTTTCGAAATATTTTGATTTGAAAATTATAAAGTAATAATCGCTCCTGGTATAAACTAATGATAAAGTTCGCTTTTCTCTAAGTTTGCCATGTAAAATTGACATTTATTGGTGTAACTAGCGCCCTCTATGAGAGTTAGTTATAAAAACAAATTCATGGGATATATTATCAGCTTCCAAAACATATTCGTATAAAATTTCATTGCAATGGTGCCAGTAGTTTCGGCAAAATCGTAAGAAATGTGTAATTTTTCATTTTCTTCAACGCCCTTTATCTTGAAAACGGATGGCGTTAGAAAAAAATTTCACTAAGCAAACCCCAATTATTTTTCTGTTTTTTACCTATCCTAGAGACGGTGTTACCTTTTTTTGAAACACCCTGTATTTCTACCTCATCCAGTGCGCTAAGATCACTATTAAAAATAGTCTTCCAATCATTTTTTTAATTATCATTAAAGTTTGCGATCAAGAAATTTTCATAGTTGTTCGACTTTCAGTGTCGACGTAACCATTGTTAGTAATCCCGTTGGATGTATCACCAGGACTATGAAAGGTTGAGTCTACGAGTGGCCAACTCGGATCCTTGCTAAGTTCTCGCAAAACCCCCAAAAACTGTTTATTAGGCTTGCGAAAGCTTCTGAATTTCGGAATTATAATCTTTCCAAGTAAATACTCTACTACGAGTTCTTCAAAGACAATACTAACAACAAAATTAATGGCTGATAAAATCAACATGGCGTAAGCGCCTTCAAGAGGAATGTCTATGAGCTCCATTAGGTTTCTAACCCACTCTGCAGGTATTACAGTCATCCAAATGCAAATTGCACAAGTTACAAGTAACGATAAAGTGAATGGAATGTTGGTATACAACGGTTTTCTATGTGGACTGCCTTTTGAAAATACCACACACATTGAGATATATTGAAACACTGACACGGTATAGACGGCGTAGTTTTCGTACGATATGAAATTTTGATCATCGGCTTCATTGAAAACAAACGGATAGAACCAGCTATAAGTTTGAATCCAATAATAAGCAAATAATTGAAAAGCGGTGCTTAATATCAAATAAGTAGCTATGGAACTTACGGGAATAATTCCCAGTAAGGAGTTTTCCGGAGCCGATTTGTGCAAAACTTTATTGGCCTTGGTTATTCCAAAAAGAGATGCGAAATTTAGTATGAGGAATATGTCGATGAAGAGAAATTCGAAAGACGTTAAATTCGCATCTATGTTATAGAGAATCATAACCGAGGTAAATTCAATGAGACTGTAGCACAACATAACTTTAAATACTCCGAAAGAAGTTACCAGCGCTGCCCTTCCTTCTTTTACCACTTTCGGTACACACGAGATGTTTTGGATTTTAGATGTGAATGGGGAAGCTACACTGGATTCTGCTTCTGACAAGGAAATTCCTACGTGAGCCGCTTTGAGAGCACCGCAATCGTTGGCTCCATCTCCACACATAGCTGAAAGCAAAGATATATTAACTAAAATAGGTGCTAGAGAACTATAAAAACAAAAAAATTAAAAAGAATAATGAAAAACTCTTCGTTTTACCAAAACTTCCAATATTTATTTAAAAAATTGCTTTATTAACTTTAATGACAGCCGCTTCCCTAGACTTAGCATCGTCAGATTGACATATTGAAGTTACATTTTGTTTGTTTGTAGCTAGGTACCTGATGTTTATTAGGTAGTTATAAGGCTAGACCAAGTATGGAAGTAATAAAAACCCTCAATGTCCAGAATTATATGGAACAATTAAATTACATAAAGAGTCAAAACCGATTAGACCAGTAGTTTCGTATGTTAACACTCCTAATACTGAGGTAGCTAAAAAATTAAATACTATTCTAAATAATTATGGTTACACATCTAAATATTCAGTACAAAATTCATTAGATTTGATAAAAAAATTAGATAAATGTAAATTACAAAATAATACTAAGTTAGTTTCATTTGATGTAACTAATATGTTCTCTAAAATACCTCCTAAAGAATGTCTAGTTCTAGTTAAAAAGCTATTAGATGAAAGAAATATTAATCCAGGAATAATATCAGATATAACTGACTTATTTAATGTATGCATTAGTCAAAATTATTTTACTTTTGATAACAAAGTAAATATTCAAAATGAGGGTCTTCCAATGGGAAGTCCCATTTCTCCAATTTTAGCAAATATTTTTATGGATAATTTAGAAAACATAATATTTAATTCTAGTTATAAAAACAATATTGTATTTTGGTATAGATATGTTGATGATGTGTTAGCAGGATTTGTAGGTAGCGAACGACAGTTAGATATATTTTTTAATTATATTAATACCTTGCATCCTAAAATTAATTTTACTTTAGAAGTTGAAGAAAATAATTCAATTAATTTTCTAGATTTAAAAATTGAAAAAGTTAATAAATTAATAAATTATTCAATATACAGAAAACCAACACAAACAGACGTAACCATACCGTATAATTCAAATCATCCTATAACACATAAATTAGCAGCTTATAATTCTATGATACATAGGGCATTTTCAATTCCAATGAACAAAATTAACTTTGATAAAGAAATTGATATCATAAAACAAATAGCTACATCTAATGGCTACCCAATTCATTTAATAAATACATTAATTAATAAGAAAGAACAGAAAGTGTCACTAAACCTAATATTTCCTAAACAAACTAAAGAAATTAAAAGTTATAAAAATATTACATATTGTGGAACTAGTTCCAATAAAATTTCAAAAATAATATTTTCGGCAACATCAGCATTAATATCATTTAAAACACAAAATAATATTGGTACAAAATTGTTAAATGTAAAAACAAAATTACCTAAATTAAAAAAATCTGGTGTTTACAAAATTAATTGTCCAAAGTGTAATGCTGTATATATAGGTCAAACACAAAGAAATTGAAGTAAGATTTAACGAACATTTAAGAGCATATAGATTAAAACAACCAGATAAGTCAAATTATGCAAAACACCTACTTGAACATCCAACCTCACTCTTACACATCAATGACATCCAAATACTACACACTTGTAATAAAAAACAAAATTTAGATTTCCTTGAAGAACTTGAAATAAAAAGACATCTAGCAGATCCACAATTTAAAGTTGTTAATGAACAAATAAATCTGGGAAGTTCTCCACTTTTAAAGTGTTTGCTTTGATTGAGTCTTCATTTTATACATAGATAAGACGTAATTGTAACACAAATATATTATGTTATTGTAAAGATCAGCATGATATAGTTTTTTCCTGGTTTTTCTATATACTGAATTCAGAGGGAAATACATCCAGTATAATCCCTTAGGACTAATAACATTAAGCTTTAATATTATGTCTTATTACTTCCATATTAGGTCTTGTCTTAACACTATTTAATCAACATCAGGTTGCTACCTTAGAAAAACAAAATGTAACTTCAATATGTTAATCTGACGATGCTAAGTCTAGCGAAACGGCTGTCATTAAAGTTAATAAAGCAATTTTTTAAATAAATATAAGAAGTTTTGGTAAAACGAAGAGTTTTTCATTATTCTTAATAAGATGGACTTCCAAAAAGTAAGGGTTAGTACAATTAATTTAAAAAAATTAAACCTTGTAATTATTTTTTTTCATATTGTACGGTAAAATGCCATTTCCCGGACTGGTTTGAGTCCGGGAAATGGCACTTTACGGTATACTTGTACTTTACAGTAATCTTCAATTCTCCCAATGTTATTTGAAATAAGTGAATCAACATAAACTAAGCTTTTTTATTCTAGTTTATCAAGATTAACATTAATTATACAACTGCTGTTGCCAGCAATATGTATTAATGGAGTTGTTGATGGATTTACATTGTTTTCTGTAATCGCGGAAGACGTGTGGCTGTGATGTAGCACTTCAACAAAAGTTTCGCCCCTTTGGATCATTCTTGCAATCTTGTTTTTGCCTTCAATCGATTCTTCTATATACTTTTCTGCAACTGAAGAACTCTTCCATCCACCGTGCTGTTTTAGAACTTCAAGGTGAGCTTCAGCATTGGCCAACAACGTAGAGGATGACCTCCTGAAGTACCTAATGACCTGTATACTTTTCTGGTTGGTCTAGTTTTAAGAACTATTTTCTTAGGTGCTTCGCCAACAGTATGTATACCAGCTCTTTGAGACAGACATTTTCCTTGTCTATAACCCTCCAAAAGAGCTTTCAGGAAGACGTGTTGCCCTAAATTCATGTATTTTCTAAACACATCCAAATAGTGAACCTCATCACTGTTAATCACAGTGAAAGCTCGTCGAATATGCGTTTTTGTCTGGTTAATCTTAACTACTAGCTGAGTACCCGTATCCTCCACATCACTAACTTTTAAATTATAGATCTCTTCCCTTCGGCAACCTCCAGCAACTCCAAATAATACTATCACTTTGAATAATAGATATTCTTTATCTGGAGCATCCCTAATGAAGCTTTCAAATTGTTCCTTTGTCAGCACCTTCGACTGGTTTGGTTGATGGTCTACATTTTGTTTTTTTTTCAAAAAAGCTATCAACTTTTGGAAATTTGATATGTTGATATTCTCATTAACCATAATCATTGATTTTACCATCGAGTATTTGGACCATATTCTTTTTCATATCTTTTCGCAGATTTAACTGGAATGATTTGTCCTGTCGTTTCCGCAGTTTTTTCAGCAATTTCATCTAATCTCAGATCCATTTTCTCCGCAGATATTTCGTATATGCAGAAGAATTTAATATGTTTGCCTTTATTTACATTGTTACTTGGTAACCGCTGTTCATTTTTTATTTTTAAATCAAAGGTGCTTGCCACCTCACTGCACGCATCGCATGCAACATTTAGGCGTATCTTTCTTAGGTTACGTTCATAAACTTACTCTGAGTAAGGATAGTTTACTCCGAAGCGTTCATAAATTTACTCTACCAGTATAGAGTATGCTTTTATAAGCGTTCAGAAACCTACCCGGAGTATACTCTGCATATTCCACTGTTTTAATGGAGTAATATATACTCTGACAGTTATGACAGTTTGGTTACTTCATTTTTCCCGGATTGTTTTTCCTGGTATTTATACTTTTGTACAGATATGAAGCATGAAGTTTTTTTTGGTTTATTTTGGCCACATATGTAACAATAATGGAATACTGTGTGGTATCAATACAAAAGGATACCATTATTCTTATTTCTTCTGTCGACTTGATGATAATTTGAATTTAATATTATTTGTTTTACTTACATTCATAAGTTCCCAACATTGTGTTATGCTATTAATATCATTAATATTCAACTTATCCATGGTTAATAATTTAAATTATTTATTTTCGAAATGAAAAATATAACCCCAAATATGACATTAATGACATTTTATTTGGATCTCGCGATGTAGTTTCTGAACGGTTACTCTGAGTAACTACCAAACATACATTTCTAATCACGTGGTCATACTCTCCTCTACTCACTGGAGTAAGTTTATGAACGTAGCCTATGGTCCACTGAAGACTTATTTTAATCAAGAATTGAGCATTTGGTTGAAGAGCCACCCAGCGAGAGTTGTAACTCACTTTCAAATAGGTGCAATACTCAACAAAGCTTATGGGAAAGCAGCAACGGTTCAAATTGCCGTCAATGGGTTTCAAAAAACAGGTTTCTGGCCTGTTGATCCAAACATATTTCCATATTATTTGTTTGAGTCTGTTGAGACGAGAAAAAATTGCGTTTTACATCCCAGCTCTAAAAAGTTTAAAATGTGGCTTGAAAGTTTATCTACTTACCGACGTAATATCCAATGGTTTTTAATTCTTCGACCAGCTGTTGTTTTTGCATACCAGACATCCTGGCAAACACAACTCCTTTAGTTACTATCCTTGGTATTAATTCCGGAAAATACTTTACAATGTTACCCCAGGATTTGCCCGTAACAGCGAAACAGTAATTCTTTGTTTGGTATTTTTCGATGTCAAAGTTGCTCTTAAATTGTCCCTGTAAAGAAAGTTCTTTATACTTTTGATTTGTTTAAAAACACGGTAAAAGAAAAGATAGACACATAATACTATTGCTTTTAAATAATGCGATACCGTCAGTGATTGTCGTTACCCGATTTTCACGAAATGCTTCAAGATCAATTAATTTATAAGGACATTTTAAATAATCGTTAATATTAATATAGGAAATAAGTATATGTTTATTATTTTGCTGTTGAATTTCAATAAATGAGGAGCTATTTTTCAATATGTCCATTTTTTCAATTTTTGATTATTGTTAAATAACTGATTTTACGATTCTGAAAATCGTAGACAACCAAATTATGTTTTTTTATAATTAAGGAGTTATCTGGAATTATTCTTTTGGGTATATCAGAATGGATTTTATCCATTTTTTTTGGCCACTTTTTGAACGGACTTCTTTTGAAAGAAAAACGGGGACTAGATACATTTTGCCAAATCAAAATTAATTTTGAAGTATATTTTCACAATTTGCGTTGGTTTTACATAGAATTATCCAACTGTTATATTATGTGTAAGGTGTTTTGTTGGAATTTAGTGTTGTTATTTCCTAAATTACTTTTTATTTAAACACAGTTATCTTATTTTAGTCGAATTGGTAAAAATGTTTGTTTTGAGAGACCTGATTTTTATTTATAGGTACTTTTTTAATCTCTTAAGTTCATTATTATGTTATATACAGGGTGTTTCAAAAAAAGGTAACACCGTCTCTAGGATAGGTAAAAAACAGAAAAATAATTGGGGTTTGCTTAGTAAAATTTTTTTCTAACGCCATCCGTTTTCGAGATAAAGAGCGTTGAACAAAATGAAAAATTACACATTTCTTACGATTTTGCCGAAACTACTGGCACCATTGCAATGAAATTTTATACGAATATGTTTTGGAAGCTGATTAGATATATCCCATGAATTTGTTTTTATAACTAACTCTCATAGAGGGCGCTAGTTACACGATTCATACAACGTATTATTCAACATAACTTTTTTTAGGGTAGAATTATTAGTCAAAACTCCAAGTGAACATAAACATCGTTTAATTCTACACCAAAAAGGCACTCTTGGTAAAACTCGATATTATGTACCGTTTTCGGAATATTTTGATTTGAAAATTATAAAGTAATAACCGCTCGTCGTATAAGTTAATGATAAATTTATTAATTAAAAAAACTTACAATAAGAAAATTAAAATAAAGACAAAGAACATAACATAAAATTCAATTAGAGTAAATGTTCAAAATGTCCTCCGTTTTCACGAATACACAAGTCTATCCTTTTTTCTAAAGAATCCATTAATCTTTGTAACAGTTGGGGATCATCTATGATGTCATTAAAGTGACGTTTAATTATGTCTATTAATTCTTGACGAGAATTTACCTCTGTAGCATAGACTTTTTCCTTAAAATACGACCAGACTGTGTAGTCCAAAGGATTAAAATCGCATGACCGAGGAGGCCAATGAATCGGAGCTTCTGCACCTCTACCAATCCATCGATTCCGAAAATTGTTACTCAACCAATTACGACACCTTCTATCAAAGTGCGGTGGAGCTCCATCATGCATAAAAAATAATGATGTTCGCTCATTTATCGATAAATCTTCTAATATCTCAAATAAGTGATTATTTAGAAAATCAAGGTACATATCACCACTTAAATTTCCAGGTAGAATATGATAACCTATTAATCTGTTACCTAAAGTTGCTGCCCAAACATTAACCTTAAATGAGTGTTGGTAATGTGATACCCTTTTGGCTTGTGGATTCTCATCACACCAGTAGTGTGCGTTATGGGAGTTAAACATACCTTGTCGCGTAAAGGTGGCCTCGTCCGTAAAAAGAATACATTTTAAAAAATTTGGATTGAGGGCTGTCCTTTCTCGCAATATTTCACAAAAATCGACTCTAACCGGTAGATCGTCCGGCAAGAGTTCTTAAACTTGTCTGTAATGGTAAGGATGTAGCTGCTGCTCTTTAAGTATCCGCCAAGTAGTTGAAGAAGATGTATTTGTTTGTCTTGCCATATTCCTTACACTTAATGTTGGATTTTGATCAACTAAATTTAAAATAATATTTTCTTTATTAATTGTTCTTGTTTTTGATCTACCTGAATTTATTTTCTTTGGTCTTACATTCCCAGTTTCTCGACAACGTCGTTCAACTGCTCTAAATGTTTTTTTACTTGGTAAGTTTCTTCTAGGAAACTTTTCTGCATAACGCGTAAAAGCTGCACTAGAGTTTCCTAAACACTCGCCTAAAGTTAATAACATGTCGGTATATTCAACATTTGAGTACCTACATTTTGTTTAACAATATCTAATTTTACAAATAACAAGGTTTCAAAACTCTATTTATTGTTGACTTATTGTCATAACAATCAATAAATGTCAATATTTTACATGGCAAACTTAGAGAAAAGCGAACTTTATCATTAGTTTATACCATGAGCGATTATTACTTCATAATTTTCAAATCAAAATATTCCGAAAACAGTACATAATATCGAGTTTTACCAAGAGTACCTTTTTGGTGTAGAATTAAACGATGTTTATGTTTACTTGGAGTTTTGACTAATAATTCTACCCTAAAAAAAGTTATGTTGAATAATACGTTGTATGAATCGTGTAACTAGCGCCCTCTATGAGAGTTAGTTATAAAAACAAAATATATCAGCTTCCAAAACATATTCGTATAAAATTTCATTGCAATGGTGCCAGTAGTTTCGGCAAAATCGTAAGAAATGTGTAATTTTTTATTTTCTTCAACGCCCTTTATCTTGAAAACGGATGGCGTTAGAAAAAAATTTCACTAAGCCAACCCCAATTATTTTTCTGTTTTTCACCTATCCTAGAGACGGTGTTATCTTTTTTTGAAACACCCTGTATAATATAAACCCAATTTCTAAGGGATTTACATTTATAAATTAAAACCACATTTGTAAATATTAACAGCTAAGTGTTAAACTGTTTTCCTGAATAGACATGATAATACTGCTATTATTGTTCCTACAATGTTTCATTTGTTGAATATGTATAAAACTAAATACATATTGAAATTATATAAAATTTTAAAACATAGTGTCTCTGTGGAATATAATATATTTAGACACCGTAATGTTTTTACTATAATTAGGTAATATTTTTAGTAGGTATAATAAATATCTTATTTTTTAATTATTTGTTATTCAGAAATTTTTTTTTTATATAGGTATTGATAATTTTAATCCTTAAAAAAATAAATTTGTTCACCTGCACCCACGAAACACAACAAAGGTCCAAAGTGGATCCAACAGGTATTTTTATCTGTTTGTGGTCTCAAGGTCAAATGTACATGTATGTCGTGGAAATATTCAAATTCATATTTTCATCTCTGTTTCATCTCAATTTATAATAAAAATACTAATTTGAAACCACTACCGCCATCTACTCCACATTCTTGTAATTTAAAAATAACCAGATTTTTCACTAAATTCAGGCAGTCTTACCAAATTAGAAACGCACCTCTTAATAAGATGGACTTTCACACAGTAAGGGTTAGTACAATAAAAAAAATACTCACTACTTGAACTGCTTTTCTTATAATTTTATAACTAATAGACGGCACTTGGTGATCAGTATAGTCTTGTGCCGAAATTTCGATGATATTTTCATTCGGTCCTACAATTCCACATTCCTTTGCGACATGAACTGCCGTTTGAAGATTATCACCTAAAGTATTAAAATTATAATTTACATATTCATAACAGATGCCTGTTAATTACCTGTTATCATTACAACTTTTAAATTAGCATCATTTAAGACGCTTATGATTCCTGTGGTTTGCGGTTTCAATTTATTTTCCAAAATAATCAACCCCGAAAATTCCAGGTCTTGTTCGATTTCTTCCCTCCTAATCCTTTTGATGTCGGAGAGGTTTGTTTCACTCAATTGTTTTGTACTTAAAGCTATTACTCTGTAACCTTGAACTGTGTATTTTTGAAGGACGTCAGTGAGGTTTTTGGGCAACGAAGAAGGTTTGCACAGAGACATTATCATTTCCGGCGAACCTTTACAGTATACGGTGTATTGGTCGTTGTGACTGACGATGACGCTCATGCGTTGTAGTTGTGACATAAATTGGAACTGTTTAAGTATGCTGAGTTCAGGAATATTCTGTAACAAAAAGGTACATTCAAATATGAAAATCAACTGATGGATCCAGCTATAGTTGGTGCAAAACAAAATTTGATTCACGTCACTAATTTCGTCTTAAATGATTTTTTTTTATATTTGCATCTTATAAAATAGGTTTTTAGTGGTTCAACTGTACAAATAAAAATTTTATAAAATTAATCCTCTAGCCATAATCGGCTTTTGAAATTTAAATTTAATGGTTACATACGTCATAAGTGGTAAGTGACGTGTTTCAATAAGATTGGTAGAAAATTTGCGATGTTGTCGATATGCTTTAATATTAACCGAGAAACTTATCTCTCTCTCTCTCTTATTTGTTGTCATTAAAAAGAGATAAACATATCGATATTTTTGTTCTCTGATTGACACTTTATCAAATAAGGAGTAAAACACTAAACAAAATATTCTGTCATTTCCGTTAGTTTAAATTGTTGTTTGGTTGTGTTTGTTTTATGAAAGAAATTACTTCTATACTATTTTTGGTTCGAAAATAAAAATCCCTAACACCTTCTCTTGGTGTTATAGCGGTTCCTTCAAAAATAACCAATAGAAGTAATTGTTTTCTCGAGGAGCAATCCTTCTATCGGTACAGTGAGAAAACGAATTTCAAGAATACGGTTTTGGCATTTTCAATAGAACCACGCCCACTTTCTATTGGCTATCTATTCTATCACCGTCAAGAATAGGGGTCTTGTTTATTTATTACAGATAAACACGATTTTCTCTCCTGTCATATATCTTGTTAACTGGTACAATCAGTTAGTCACAGAACACGGTGTTTTGTGCCGCCAGTTCTTTGAGAATACTTGAAACGAACGTAGCTAAACTGTGACAACGTTGACTTTTACACACACTTCATTATTGGTTATTAGTTGGCGCTACGTTTAAAACTTACTAATTATTTATTGCTAAATTTTACGAAATGAGAAAAATTAATTGCAAAATGAATACCAATATAAGTAAGTAGGTATCTTATCCTAAATATATATTGCTACAATTTTTATTAATATGATCCTACTAAACTAAATAATATTATTTTTTTGTTTTCAGGAGAGGATGTAACTTTAAATTCTTTACTTGCTGAATTAAAAGTAAGGCACTTATTTGAAGGTTTTCGAAGGTCTTTATCAAATTTATTAAAGGAAATTGATTTCAAATGGAAAAAAGATGAACCAAGACGGGAGCTCATGGAGCTTCCTGATATTGCTGCTCTAAGACACTACTACTATGTAGTTCATAATTAGGACTATGTAGGTACTAGTTTCTAAAGAAAAATTGCACCAAATTTCTCGTCAATGTCAATATTAATCGGATTATCTGGTTAAAATGATTAATTTTATCCTTGGAGCATATATACTGACGTAGAGACCGTGTCCAAATGAGCTTTGTTTTGTATCAAGGGGGAAAATAAATGTCATATAGTGTCCAGCAATATCATTGGTCCGTTTTGAATTTGAATTGTCACATATGCCATTATTGTCAATTTGTTTTGCATCTAGAATTATTTTTACAATTTAATAGTGTTTGGATATTACTTTTAAAACCATTTTTTAAATTAATTTGAGTATATATTATATGGTGAGAGTTTGTGTGATTTGTAAATATAAATATGAAAATGAATCACAAGGTGATTAAGAATACTGAAAATCTAGAAATGTATGCAATAAATTCAACTTTCTATTTTATAAAATATCTTATGATTCCATGTAAATAATTAATTACTATTACTACTTAAATTCAAGTCTAAAAATATTTTGTTACATGTTTCAAAATGTATTATACAGGTATTAATTTCAAACCCCCTAAAAGTGATACGACACTGGCTGTAGTGTCTGACAGTTTCCCCTGTGATACAAAACAATCACTATTGCTTGCTGTCTCTACGTTAGTATATATGCTTGATGACTTTATCCGTTGGTGCGTTCGGGTTGTTCACTCGGTGCATTCCGAGTCACTCGGAGTGCACTCTTACCGTTTGGATATGGCAAATCGGTATAACTGGAGTAACTCCGCTTTCGTTCGGGTATACCGAGAAGAGTAAATAGAACTTACTCCAACAGTTCTAGTTCTTTTATTGGAATTTTAGGAGTCATGAACTGTCATATGCCAATCTCAATCTCGTCAAAGCCATTTTAAATTGAACGTTAAAAAATCTATGGTTAAAAAGCAAAAAATGTTTAAAGAAATGGATATAGACGCATCTAATTTTGAATTTGTTACGGATCAACATAACAAATGTGTCACTGCTGTATAACAAAACTAGTAAGTTTTCTTATATATTTCTAAATAAATTACAAATAGGGTAAAGTGCCCTAGTACCCCCCTAAGTCTATGTTCTCTAATAAACTGCAAGTTAAGATTATCTCTGAGAATTATTAAAAAACAGCGTCCACAACCAGCGACTATCTTCTCTTAAAAATTCTATACTGGAAAGCTGGCAATAAGACAGAAAAGATTTGGAATGGTTTTACTTATTCAACTTTCAGCTTAAAATATACGTTACGTTTAAGGCACATTCGCTAAATAAAGAAAAGTTGTGAATAGATACGCTGTTCATTGATCTTTGTTAATAAAAATTTGAACCTTTTTAACTAATTTTTTTTATATTAGTTCCAAGTGGTTCGAGTATTTCACACTATCTTTACTCCAAGATCACGTGACAAAAATTTACTCTCACTCCACTCCGATTCCGTATCAAATAGCCGAACGCACCTCGTGTAATATTTGAAAACACTTTACCTCTGTTTGATAATCTGTCGCCTTCGGCTTTACCACAATGCTATGATTTTTGCTACCATCGATAGAATCTCCTATTGTCCATCCAGTAGCTTCAAACATCTAAAATATTTAGAAAGTTATTGAATGTATAGTAAATGCAAAACAAAAAGCATTGCACGTCATAGATTTCAATGTCGTCATTCGTCAGTGATAATAACACAAAAGTTAAAAAATAAAAGTATCTCTCATTTAAAATTTAGTTATTTTAGAGCGGTATTGTTTCTTAAGAAAGCGCTGTTGCCAAACAAAAAATATGGAAATAAATATCTGATATACTGTTTTCTTCGTCTTCTGCAAATATTAAACGAAGAAAACTATTATAGAATCGGAAGTTGTTCTTATCAAGTTATAAACAACTATTTAAGGCAACTGTTGGAGACTAAAACAAAATTAATAATGGCACTCTAATAACATGTTTTTGATATATTAGTTGGTCAGGTGAACAAGCTCCCGGACTATAGAAAATTCAAAAGTACCGCCGTTATATTTCTTGACAGTTGAACTTGTCATTAGAAGGCGCAAACCTTCGTTGTTTTCAAATGTTTTTTGCTAATTCTAAAAAAACTAATTTTATCACGTTGCTTCGAAATTTCGATCGATTTAAACAATTTTAATAATAATATAATGTAGCAATTTTAATAATCCTTTTAAAATAATTTTATCCAGTGTACGTTTCCATGTAGGAAGAAAATAATAATTTTTGTTTGTTCTTCAATGTTTTTCTATAATTGTATACCTAAATACTCAATTTGCAAGTAAGTCTTTAAATAATTTTGATGTAATACATAATTTTAATACATTGTTTTTGCATTTTGTAGCCTTGATAAAGATAATAAACATTATCGAAAGCTCGGTAGAGTGAAAAAAGAGTATTCTTTTACGAACCCACAAACCTGGCTGTATCCTCAAGTTAAATTTTCCACTTGTTTTTCAACTAGTCAGCCAAGACTACCAGATTTGTTTTGTTTTTATTTAAGGTTATTTCTTCTGATTTTCTGATATTTTGGTGGTAATGAAATTATCTCAGTTGATCAAAATACTATTAACATATATATTTTATACAGTCCATCTTTATGTTTAAAATAAATATGTATTTCCAGACTTTTGGACATCTGTATTAAATTTAAAAATAATTTCCTAAGTAACCTTTTTTGTTGCATGTGTGTTTCATTTTAATTTTATTAGATATTATGCCAATCAATCCATTTATGTTTAATCAATCAATTTCGTCAAATTTTACATTTGTACCAGCAAGATTTGCTAGTTTTGTGTTCGTTTAATTGTTGATCATAATGATATGAATAATTTGCAAACGCCCAGTTCTAATAAGTTCATCTGATGAAGAATTTATTTATATTAAAAGACCAAAGGTGTATATACAGTGCGGTCCATATGTATGGAATAAATTCATTTGTAGCGTTATTATGTACTATAAGAAAAAAACCTGGAACAGGTCGATTTTTATTCTTAAATTGACAATTTACAGTATGAAAATATTATCCCCCTCCAGCACCCCTTCGGAATTATAAACACCCCCTCGAAAATTTTAAATTACAAAGGGGGTCGTGTGGCACCTCGTTGGAAAGGGATTTTAGTCCTCTGTTCAGCAATATAAAGTTTTTTAAGTTTGGTGCAATCATAACTGAGAAAATTGATTTTTAAGATGTAAAATTTTGATAATGTCTCTAACACAAAACTTTACGTAGAATGAAGATAATAATGTCACATAATGATTAGAATGTGTTTTTCAATGTATTTGACACTTAAATTAAATGTTCAAAATGACCACCATTCACTTATTCTTGACAATAACCGAGGCGATATTGGAATTCTAGTACAACATTTTGTATGACCTCGGGGGTTATTTCCTTAATTTCTTCCGTTATCCTAACTTTTAAAATTAGATTTTAAATAACCCCATAAGAAGTAATCGAGAGGAGTCAAATCGGGGGATCTAGCCGGCCATTCGATCGCCTCACGTCTTCCAATCCACCTATTGGGAAAAACCTCGTTTAAATAATTTCTAACAGTACGTGCAAAATGCGGTGGAGCTCCGTCTTGTTGGTAGTAAATAGATCGATCTATCTCATTTGGATGATTAACATCAGGAAAAACTCTTTGTAATGTAGGCACTAAAAAGTTAATCAAAAAATCTATATAAACCTCACCAGTAACTGTGCCCTCAAAAAAATAAGGGCCAATAATTTTATTATTAATGATACCAGCCCAAACGTTAACTTTTTTAGGATATTGAGTGTGAGCCTCACACATCCAGTGAGGATTTTCTCTGCTCCAATATCTACAGTTCTGTTTGTTAACCGTTCCGTTTAAATGAAACGTCGCTTCATCAGAAAAAACTATTTTGTTTATGAACTGCAAATCTGCGTTCATTCTATCCATCATCAATTCACAGAATTCTTGCCTTCTATCAGGATCATCTTCATTTAACTCCTGAACCAACTGAACTTTGTAAGGGTGGTATTTTTCTTTATGCAGAACTCTCAAAATAGATGATTTACTTACATCATTGTCGGCGGCAAGTTCTCGAGTTGTCTTATGCGGATTTTCCTCAATCTCTAGAAGTACATCTAACTTTTTTTCATCAGTAAATTGAACATTTCTACCTGGTTTTTCAATATTTTTTACATGTCCAGTTTCACGAAACTTTTTTTCAATTTTACTAACTGTAGACTGCGAAACGTGTCGACCAGGGTATTTATTATTAAAAATTTCACAAACCTCCTTTTGAGTTCTGGTTTTATTACCACAACCAATCATAATTAAAATGTCTATTCTTTGAGTCTCGGACAAATGAGCCATAATTAAATTTAATAAGCGCACAAATATTATACTGACGTCTTTTAGTAACTTTAAATACCTAAATGACAGCAGCTTACTAGATTTATATCAATTGTTTATTTAGTTTTTTGACTATTATTTTAATATCTTCAATTTTTTTTCCTAATATTTAGCAGAACAGATATGAAAATACCTGATTATTTCAAAAGTTATTTTAATAGACCAAACAATATCGCCTCGGTTATTGTCAAGAAGTGAATGGTGGTAATTTTGAACATTTAATTTAAGTGTCAAATACATTGAAAAACACATTCTAATCATTATGTTACATTATTATCTTCATTCTACGTAAAGTTTTGTGTTAGAGACATTATCAAAATTTTACATTTTAAAAATCAATTTTCTCAGTTATGATTGCACCAAACTTAAAAAACTTTATATTGCTGAACAGAGAACTAAAATCCCTTTCCAACGAGGTGCCACACGACCTCCTTTGTAATTTAAAATTTTCGAGGGGGTGCTTATAATTCCGAAGGGGTGCTGGAGGGGGATAATATTTTCATACTGTAAATTGTCAATTTAAGAATAAAAATCGACCTGTTTCAGGTTTTTTTCATATAGTACATAATAACGCTACAAATGAATTTATTCCATACATATGGACCGCACTGTATATATGTATGTATATATAAAAAAACAGACTGTTTCCAAAGATAATGATGAGCTTGACTTTTGTCAACGTTTTCGCTTGAAAAACAAACTGAATTCTAAAGTATATTTAAATTTTTAAATTTCCTGAATTAAACTCTTTCTTTTTTCTTATTCTTGAGTAAAATTTGACAAGCAAACTTTTAATTGTGAAACCAAACGACAGTAAAAGCTACTTTAAAGGCAATTTTACTGTAAAGTCTACCTTAATATCCAAAGGATCTCCACCTAATTCTCCGTTGATTATTGATAAAGAATGGCAAGTGGCCATTCCTCGGAAAAAAACAGAGTCTTTATCTAACTGCTTGACATCCTTTAGGGGAGATTTAATTTTATTGTTTTCTACTGGAACTATACCCCACATATCCAACTCGTCTTCAGTTAACGTACCGGTCTGCAAATAATTACAAAGGATAATGATAAAAACAATATAACAAAAAAACAATGAGAGTAATGTCCCTAAATGTCGGCAACACATTATACAATTTCTCAAAAAATAGGTATTGTTTGTTTATATGGCTGTAGAACAAATATAGTACGTCACACGAGTAATATATACTATTAACGTAGCTCTTTGTACATACCTTATCGAAGCAAATACAATCTATAGATCCTGATACATTAATGACTCTTGAATTAATACAGAAGATTTGTTTTTTTTTTAGTCTATTCAAAGCGTAGAGTTTCCCTACTGTCATGGCAGCTGGTAATGCCGGTGGTACGGCTATAGTAAATATGTCCAACACTTTAATCAATATGTCCAAAGGTTGTATTTGTCGAGAACTCTAAAATATTTTATTATATTTAAAAAAAATTAAATCTTGTAAAGGCGGATTTAGCGGATGTATAAGCATAAAATTTTCATTAATGCATAATCATAACTATAACAACTTCTCTAACGCATAGTGCTTAACAGATGGTTCATTTATCCGTTCCTCAATGCATAAGCATAATCATAAGTGTTAGTGACAAGTGACAGTTGTATCTATCACGGAACATATAAAATTAGTGTGTTCTGTAACCTTTGTCATTCAACAACAATAACAAATTTTCAAATTTATAACCTCATTTGCTCATTCATTGATATTTATTTCTGTATTTTCATCAAAATAGAATATTGATCATGAAGACCTGAATTAACTATTGAGATTAACAAGTATGACAGCTCCATGAAATCCACGCAGGCGCACTTTCTATTTCGACACATCATTATCCGTAAAAGTTAAAAGTTGGGAACTTCAAGGTTATGCGTTATGAATTGTGCACTATGACTTATGCTTATGAGTTGGATAAATCAGTCCATTTGCCACTACATAGTTTAACTTTTATGAATTGTACATTAAAGTTATGTTTATGAATATAATTATGCTTATGCATCCGCTAAATCTGCCTTAAGTTATTTATTAAAATATTGCCAAAGCAATAAAAATATATTTAAAAAAATCTTACTTTCGATACGATAGTGTAAATTACTCCTAAGATGGCTATCACAAATAAAATTAGTATGAATTTGTAGCTGTCCGTGTCGAATTTGAAATCGGCCGGTGGTGGATACAGAATACTTCTAACGAGTTCCCCTTTTGTTGTCAAATATCCGGTGCGAATCACTACGGCGTACACTTTTTCATTGTCTACAAAGTTAAAATGTTTGCTATGTAATCCTGGAAACTACCCTTATTCGTATTTTAAACCGATGCCATCAAAATGCAATAAAATAGCGAATGCGATAAAATAGCTAGAAATAGCGAAACGGCCGGCATTGCATATAAAAACGTATTTTGCTAATAAATCTTAAAAGTTTAATACGAACAACAACAAAAATTTCAGAGCGCCAAACTCATAGAAACCCGTCGTTAGACCCTTAAAACAGCTAGTAGTTCAAACGTGCATTTACCCAAAACGCACCAATCTTACATTTTTTAACAATGAAATCGTCAAATCCTTCAAAAACCATCTTTAGACCCTTCAAACAGCTAGTAGTTCAAATGCATATTTACCTAAAACGCACCAATCTTCCATTTTTTGACAATTAAAGCTCCAAATCCATCAAATTCCATCTCTAAACCCTTCAAACAGCGAGTAGTTCAAACGTATATTTACCTAAAACGCACCAATCTTTCATTTTTTTACTATAAAACCTCCAAATCTATCAAAAACTATCTCTGGACCCTTCAAACAGCTAGTAGTTCAAATGCACATTTACCTAAAATGCACCAATCTTCCATTTTTTGACAATTAAAGCTCCAAATCCATCAAATTCCATCTCTAAACCCTTCAAACAGCGAGTAGTTCAAACGTATATTTACCAAAAACGCACCAATCTTTCATTTTTTTACTATGAAACCTCCAAATCTATCAAAAACTATCTCTGGACCCTTCAAACAGCTAGTAGTTCAAATGCACATTTACCTAAAACGCACCAATCTTCCATTTTTGGACAATTAAAGCTCCAAATCCATCAAAATCCATCTCTAAACCCTTCAAACAGCGAGTAGTTCAAACGTACATTTACCCAAAACGCACCAATCTTACATTTTTTAACAATGAAATCGTCAAATCCATCAAAAACCATCTTTAGACCCATTAAACAGCTAGTAGTTCAAATGTACATTTACCCAAAACGCACCTATCTTCCATTTTTGGACAATTATAGCTCCAAATCCATCAAAATTCATCTCTTAACCCTTCAAACAGCGAGTAGTTCAAACGTACATTTACCAAAAACGCACCAATCTTACATTTTTTAACAATGAAATCGTCAAATCCATCAAAAACCATCTTTAGACCCATTAAACAGCGAGTAGTTCAAACGTACATTTACCCAAAACGCACCAATCTTCCATTTTTGGACAATTAAAGCTCCAAATCCATCAAAATCCATCTCTAAACCCTTCAAACAGCGAGTAGTTCAAACGTACATTTACCAAAAACGCACCAATCTTCCATTGTTTGACAATAAAAGCGCCAAACTCATGAAAACACGTCTTTAGACCCTTAAAACAGCTAGTAGTTCAAACGTGCATTTACCCAAAACGCACCAATCTTACATTTTTTAACAATGAAACCTCCAAATCTATCAAAAACTATCTCTGGACCCTTCAAACAGCTAGTAGTTTAAATGCACATTTACCTAAAACGCACCAATCTTCCATTTTTTGACAATTAAAGCGCCAAACTCATGAAAACACGTCTTTAGACCCTTAAAACAGCTAGTAGTTCAAACGTGCATTTACCCAAAACGCACCAATCTTACCTTTTTTAACAATGAAACCTCCAAATCTATCAAAAACTATCTCTGGACCCTTCAAACAGCTAGTAGTTTAAATGCACATTTACCTAAAACGCACCAATCTTCCATTTTTTGACAATTAAAGCTCCAAATCCATCAAATTCCATCTCTAAACCCTTCAAACAGCGAGTAGTCAAACGTATATTTACCAAAAACGCACCAATCTTACATTTTTTAACAATGAAATCGTCAAATCCTTCAAAAACCATCTTTAGACCCATTAAACAGCTAGTAGATCAAATGTACGTTTACCAAAAACGCACCAATCTTTCATTTTTTTACTATGAAACCTCCAAATCTATCAAAAACTATCTCTGGACCCTTCAAACAGCTAGTAGTTCAAATGCACATTTACCTAAAACGCACCAATCTTCCATATTTGGACAATTATAGCTCCAAATCCATCGAAATCCATCTCTAAACCCTTCAAACAGAGAGTAGTTCAAACGTACATTTACCAAAAACGCACCAATCTTACATTTTTTAACAATGAAATCGTCAAATCCTTCAAAAACCATCTTTAGACCCATTAAACAGCTAGTAGATCAAATGTACATTTACCAAAAACGCACCAATCTTTCATTTTTTTACTATGAAACCTCCAAATCTATCAAAAACTATCTCTGGACCCTTCAAACAGCTAGTAGTTCAAATGCACATTTACCTAAAATGCACCAATCTTCCATTTTTGGACAATTAAAGCTCCAAATCCATCAAAATCCATCTCTAAACCCTTCAAACAGCGAGTAGTTCAAACGTATATTTACCAAAAACGCACCAATCTTACATTTTTTAACAATGAAATCGTCAAATCCATCAAAAACCATCTTTAGACCCTTCAAACAGCGAGTAGTTCAAACGTGCGTTTACCTAAAACGAACCAATCTTTCATTTTTTTACTATGAAACGTCCAAATCTATCAAAAACTATCTCTGGACCCTTCAAACAGCTAGTAGTTCAAATGCACATTTACCTAAAACGCACCAATCTTCCATATTTGGACAATTATAGCTCCAAATCCATCGAAATCCATCTCTAAACCCTTCAAACAGAGAGTAGTTCAAACGTACATTTACCAAAAACGCACCAATCTTACATTTTTTAACAATGAAATCGTCAAATCCTTCAAAAACCATCTTTAGACCCATTAAACAGCTAGTAGATCAAATGTACGTTTACCAAAAACGCACCAATCTTTCATTTTTTTACTATGAAACCTCCAAATCTATCAAAAACTATCTCTGGACCCTTCAAACAGCTAGTAGTTCAAATGCACATTTACCTAAAACGCACCAATCTTCCATATTTGGACAATTATAGCTCCAAATCCATCGAAATCCATCTCTAAACCCTTCAAACAGAGAGTAGTTCAAACGTACATTTACCAAAAACGCACCAATCTTACATTTTTTAACAATGAAATCGTCAAATCCTTCAAAAACCATCTTTAGACCCATTAAACAGCTAGTAGATCAAATGTACATTTACCAAAAACGCACCAATCTTTCATTTTTTTACTATGAAACCTCCAAATCTATCAAAAACTATCTCTGGACCCTTCAAACAGCGAGTAGTTCAAACGTACATTTACCAAAAACACACCAATCTTTCATTTTTTGACAATAAAAGACTATATGAAAGGTACATAAGAGATGTATTGATCAAGCGTAATCCACTACATCCAAATCAGCATGTACACACCCCAGGGAAATCTACAGATTCAGCCCTCCACCTTGTGACCGGCCGCATGGAAAGATCGCTGGCCAAAAAAGAGTCCACCTTGAGCATATTTATAGATATCGAAGGTGCGTTTGGCAAAACCACCTTCCCCAAAATAACCAATGCTATTACTGAAAGGGGCATTCCAAAGACAGTAAATGGATGGATATAGAACATGCTCTACCAGAGAGCAATACAAATATGTGGAAGATGTTAGTATAAGAGGCCTGGTTGCCAAAGGATGTCCACAAAGGATGTCTACTGTGGTCTTAGATTCCTTACTCAACCACCTAAGCAGTGAAAACTTCTACACCATAGCTTATGCAGATGACCTAGTGATTCTGCAAATAGGAGGGTTTGAGGAAACACTTTGCGCTAGAATGCAACAGGCCCTCAATATCATAGAACGCTGACGTAAGGATCACTCACTGTCATTAAACCCCAAATAAGACAGAGATGGTCCTTTTCACAAGAAAAAGGAGGTTTGTGAATCTTCGGGCTTCAAAACTCCTAAAAAGTGAATTAAACTTCTCTGCAGAGGTGAAATATCCAGGAATCACCTTTGACAGCAAGTTAACATGGAACTCTCATCTAGAAAATAGAGTTAAAAAATCATATATTGTCTATGAACAGTGTAGAAGAATCATCGATCGTACCTGGGGATTGTTACCAAGAGTCACGGAGTAGATCTACACTGCAATCATAAGACCAATGCTAACCTACGGCGCTATTACTTGGGGAGTCAAAACAAACCAGCTGACAGCTGAAGTATCCGAAGAAATACGTGGCCATAACCAGAAAGGACCTGCGTTTGGTCACAGGTAAACTTACTGGCCATTGTCATTTATGAAAACATCTGAACAGGTTGGGTTTATCTGACACCCCATTGTGTAGAGGATGTGAACAAGAGGATGAGACAGTTGAGCATGTCCTTTGTGACTGTCCGGCACTCTAATAAGACTTTCTGTATTCGGTGACGTTATCACCTACTTTAAACAGGTAGAGAGGTTGACGAGCTAATAGGTAGGATCAATCTCAGAAGGATGCACAATGGACCAAATGTGGCCTATAAGTGCAGTGGGGCGACCAACCCTTCCAGAATGGGGTCTTGAACACTTTTTTTTTAGAGAAAATATAGAAAGTAAAGGTGGAAAGAAGAAAGAATAATAAATTTTTGCGTCTTAAATATGATCCAGATTTGAATTATTTAATTTTAAAAATTTTACAGCGCCATCTAATAGGCAAAAGTAAAACTGATGATGACTCATACCGTGTAAAGATCAGTAAAGATTAGGTAAATTTGTATTTGAACGTTGGCAACGCTTAACCTTTTAGTACTGGCAGAGACAACCCCGAGACGCACAAGTACATATGAAAATTGGTTCGGTAAGAACATGAGAAGAATTCTTTGTCTGATACATTGGAACTATATAAATACGTCTTTGTTTAATAATTTAAAAGGTGAAAGCAGGTGGCGGTAGTAGCGCTGCAACTCAATTTGCTGTTCTATGCATTGAAATTCCGTTTATCTCTAATTCCATGCATTTCGTGTTGACTTGACATTTGTTGTCTGTTAGCCGATTCGCCATATTTGTTTATTTTTGTGTTTAAATTTGATTAGAATTTGTCTCTGTTAGAATATAATTTTTTTTACTTGTTCCGTTGGAATTATTTAAACACTTTTTGTCTGCCCGTTTGAAGTGCGTAGAAGCTACCTGATTTTATCTACACGGAAACTTCGAGTCGATGCTGTTCCTAGTTTATTCCCTATAAACAGAATTCCTCAACAAGAAAATGTCTTAGCATCTGGCATTGAAGGTATGTTAACAGATTACTCTTATTTATGATAATCATGTATAAAAAAAATAAAAGAAAACTGTATATTTCTATTGTTAATAACCTTTACTTGAATTCCAACCAATATTAATAACATCATTTGTAAGCAGAATGTTGTAAATATTTCCAATATAGTAGAAATTATTTAAAAAAAGAACTAAGTTAATAAGACACCATCATTTGTAAGTATTGTTAAGCTCTTCTTTAACATCTATTATATTAACATGCTTACACATCTAACGATGGTTAAGTTGACCAAAATTTGTAGCCCTAATAATTTAACATTATATTCATGTAGTATCGATTCACAGTTTTCTTCCTTTAAATCATAATTTGTACTTATTTTCATAGTTTAATCATTTTTTTGCTTTGCATTGCAGGTGAAGCAGTAATACCTGTTACAGAAGCTGTTGTAAACTATTCAGATTTGCAAAGGAGCCAATGTAACAATAAAGCATATTATAATAATATAACACTATATTTATATATTTTTCAATAAACAATTATTTGATTATTTGATTTGTCTTATTATTTTTCAAACAACTCTGTAGTATGTACATCTTTTTGTACAGCTGTGTTGTTCCCGCTCTTTTTTAAACAATTGTCATATCCAGGTACCTTTCTTACCTCTGTATCTACATGCGCGCCATCTACCCACACCTTTTATAGCAATGGACCAGTTAAGTATTGCAAACTAAAATTTTGCATGTAGTTGGGCGTCTCGGGGGTTGTCTCTGGTACTGGTATTGACAGATGGTTGATATGTATTCAAATTTAATTATTGTCAATATTGGCGAACAAGAACTACGAATAAAGAATAGAAAGGAAGGAACGTTGTCATATTTTAATCTAGCAAATAATCACGACGGAAGTCAGCCATATTGAAGAACCAAATATGACTCATTCGAATCGTGACATTTGACATGTATAGTTTTTTCATGCTGTTTTATATATTATTTTCTGATTTAAGTAGTTAACCCAACTCTTGAATGGGAATTACTTTTCATCAGTAGGGTTCTATTTATCTGAATTATTAAAAATTAACAAAATATTTTAATGACAACCACATTGTTATCATAGACGTTCCTTTATTTTTTATACAGACCAACTAAGTCTCCTATTATAATTACCTACTTAGAAGTTTTTAATCTAAATTTATATTCCTACAACCTTATGACAATGTATATTACTGTACAGATCATTACAAGCGGAAAACACTTATTTTTTTTAATAATTAATACGAGACATAAGTTTATAATACCCTGTGTGTGACACCACTGGTAACCGGAAACTTCAAGTCAGCCATATGCAAGAACCATTGCGGACATCGTCAAATCGTATTATACTCCTTCCTTTTTATTATTTATTCGTAGAACAAGAATTTTAACCAGCGAATTGACGCCAATAAAAGATTAAGAGATGTACATGTGTTTAGTATGCCACGAAAGCATAAGCGCCACAGTGACAGTCATGTCATACCAACATCATGTCACCAAAAATTTAGTTATCTTTCAAAATGCAAATACCCAAAAAATATTAAAATAAATTAAAATAAAAAATAATTTCACTTCAAGAAAGAATAAAATGATTATTGTTTCTGATATTGCAATCTTTATTTTGTTTTGAATTAAAATTTAATTATATTTTGGTGTCCACAATATGAGTCATCTCTTGGCGCCATATTTTTTTGTTTAAATTGTACTTACATTTTAAAATATAATATTTTTATTATTATTGACTCCAAAATTATAATTATATTTGATTACAGTCTAAAATTCACATAACTATTAACAAATTATCTTTAAATTGCTTTTTTTAGTGAGTATTCAGTACCCCATTACAGATACAGAAATCCTGTAAATAAAAAATACGATTGTCACACATCAGAAAAATAGCAATTAAAACAGAAAAAGAAACTCAGGAAGCAAAGAAGGAAATACGACAAAATTGGTAAGAACAGTAAATAAATAAAATCCCGATATTCTCTTTGTAATTCGTGACCCACATATAATAAAAAAGTTTGGTATATCGTAAAATCTATCTACTTACTACCACTCCTCGTTTGTATGATTTTCGTTCCACAAAACAGTGTGTGACTCACGTTGTCTTTTAAATGAAATTGCGCAGAATCATCTGCTAATGGTGTCTTCGTAATAGGTACCGACTCTCCTAAAATAAATAATTTTTTTATTAATAAAAGAAAATATTTTAAAGAAGTTATTTGGTAGTGGAAATCCAGGGTGATTCGCATAAGAACCGACATAGAGCAAGTACATGTAGGGAAACTCAAAATAGGGCGGTTTAACGCAAATTACCTCTATGTCAAGTTGCTTCTCTGAGAAGTTATAAGCTTTAAAAGAGATTAAATTGATTGTACTAACCCTTACTTTCTGGAAGTCCATCTTATTAAGAATAATTAAAAACTCTTCGTTTTAACAAAACTTCCTATATTTATTTAAAAAATTGCTTTATTAACTTTAATGACAGCCGTTTCGCTAGACTTAGCATCGTCAGATTGACATATTGAAGTTACATTTTGTTTGTTTGTAGCTAGGTACCTGATGCTTATTAGGTAGTTATAAGGCTAGACCAAGTATGGAAGTAATAACACATAACAATATTAAAGCCTAGATGTTATGAGCCCTAAGGAGTTATCCTGGATGTACTTCCCTCTAAGATCAATATAACTGTGCAATGATATAGAAAAACCAGGAAAAAACTATATCATGCTGATCTTTACAATAACTTAATATATTTGTGTTTTACAATTATTATGTCTTATCTACAGGGTGTTTCAAAAAAAGGTAACACCGTCTCTAGGATAGGTAAAAAACTGAAAAATAATTGGGGTTTGCTTAGTAAAATTTTTTTCTAACGCCATCCGTTTTCAAGATAAAGGGCGTTGAAGAAAATAAAAATTACACATTTCTTACGATTTTGCCGAAACTACTGGCACCATTGCAATGAAATTTTATACGAATATGTTTTGGAAGCTGATATATCCCATGAATTTGTTTTTATAACTAACTCTCATAGAGGGCGCTAGTTATACGATTCATACAACGTATTATTCAACATAACTTTTTTAGGGTAGAATTATTAGTCAAAACTCCAAGTGAACATAAACATCGTTTAATTCTACACCAAAAAGGTATTCTTGGTAAAACTCGATATTATGTACCGTTTTCGGAATATTTTGATTTGAAAATTATGAAGTAATAACCGCTCCTGGTATAAACTAATGATAAATTTATTAATTAAAAAAACTTACAATAAGAAAATTAAAATAAAGACAAAAAACATAACATAAAATTCAATTAGAGTAAATGTTCAAAATGTCCTCCGTTTTCACGAATACACAAGTCTATCCTTTTTTCTAAAGAATCCATTAATCTTCTTAACGGTTGGGGATCATCTATGATGTCATTAAAGTAACGTTTAATTCTGTCTATTAATTCTTGACGAGAATTTTTCTCTGTAGCATAGACTTTTTCCTTAATATACGACCAGACTGTGTAGTTCAGAGGATTAAAATCGCATGACCGAGGGGCCAATGAATCGGAGCTTCTGCACCTTTACCAATCCATCGATTCCGAAAATTATTACTCAACCAATTACGACACCTTCTATCAAAGTGCGGTGGAGCTTTATCATGCATAAAAAATAATGATGTTCGCTCATTTATGGATAAATCTTCTAATATCTCAAATAAGTGATTATTTAGAAAATCAAGGTACATATCACCACTTAAATTTCCAGGTAGAATATGATAACCTATTAATCTGTTACCTAAAGTTGCTGCCCAAACATTAACTTTAAATGAGTGTTGGTAATGTGATACCCTTTTGGCTTGTGGATTCTCATCACACCAGTAGTGTGCGTTATGGGAGTTAAACATACCTTGTCGCGTAAAGGTGGCCTCGTCCGTAAAAAGAATACATTTTAAAAAATTTGGATTAAGGGCTGTCCTTTCTCGCAATGTTTCACAAAAATCGACTCTAACCGGTAGATCGTCCGGCAAGAGTTCTTGAACTTGTCTGTAATGGTAAGGATGTAGCTGCTGCTCTTTAAGTATCCGCCAAGTAGTTGAAGAAGATGTATTTGTTTGTTTTGCCATATTCCTTACACTTAATGTTGGATTTTGATCAACTAAATTTAAAATAATATTTTCTTTATTAATTGTTCTTGTTGTTCTTGGTCTACCTGAATTTATTTTCTTTGGTCTTACATTCCCAGTTTCTCGACAACGTCGTTCAACTGCTCTAAATGTTTTTTTACTTGGTAAGTTTCTTCTAGGAAACTTTTGCTGCACTAGAGTTTCCTAAACACTCGCCTAAAGTTAATAACATGTCGGTGTATTCAACATTTGAGTACATTTTGTTTAACAATATCTAATTTTACAAATAACAAGGTGTCAAAACTCTATTTATTGTTAACTTATTGTCATAACAATCAATAAATGTCAATTTTACATGGCAAACTTAGAGAAAAGCGAACTTTATCATTAGTTTATACCAGGAGCGATTATTACTTTATAATTTTCAAATCAAAATATTCCGAAAACGGTACATAATATCGAGTTTTACCAAGAGTACCTTTTTGGTGTAGAATTAAACGATGTTTATGTTCACTTGGAGTTTTGACTAATAATTCTACCCTAAAAAAAGTTATGTTGAATAATACGTTGTATGAATCGTGTAACTAGCGCCCTCTATGAGAGTTAGTTATAAAAACAAATTCATGGGATATATCAGCTTCCGAAACATATTCGTATAAAATTTCATTGCAATGGTGCCAGTAGTTTCGTCAAAATCGTAAGAAATGTGTAATTTTTATTTTCTTCAACGCCCTTTATCTTGAAAACGGATGGCGTTAGAAAAAATTTCACTAAGCCAACCCCAATTATTTTTCTGTTTTTACCTATCCTAGAGACGGTGTTACCTTTTTTAAAACACCCTGTATATAATATACTATTGCTCAACAATTGTGGAAATCAGAAAACATTGATGTTGGGTCAAAGTTTGAAGTAAAAATAGTCAAATATGTTTAGCCATGTTAGGCAGTTAAAATCATATTTTAGAATGATCATCTTCAGAGGAAAGAGATATGCCATCAACTTCCAGAACTACAGAGCCAGGTGCAATAGGAGAACAACAGTTATTGTCAGGGCCTTCTACTTTAAAAATAACAGGTAGAATAAATTGAAATTTTGAGTAATTTTACTTTCCTTCAATACAAACATCTTTTAAGTATCAGTTTTTAAATTTTTAGATGATTTGTTTATTGAAAATGCAGCAACAGAAAATGGTCACCCATCATCAACATTGATACATCATTTGCATGGCTCAAAGAGAGACATAAATTTGGATTAAAAACAATCAGGGTCGAGCTACTTGTAAAATACAATTTTACATTTGGATGTACAGTACTACTTTTAAAATATGCTGATATGTTTGAAAATTTAATGAAAAAGTGTATTTTCATTTTTCTTTTAAATATTTATTTTATATCGTTAACTGTTGTGAATTCTAACAATTTGTGTTTGCAGAACCTTATTTAATTTTGTTTTTCAGAAATAAGGTTATGCTACATAACAGTTTTTCTGAATTTATCTTATTCTTTTAAGACTGTAACTCCCTTCGGAATAATTTTGTCGTTTAGAAAGTATTTTATTCCTAATCAAATTAGTTAACGATATATGATTAATGAACTAGTTTTTTATTACTTATAGATATATCAGTCAGTACCTTTTGTGCAGGCGGTAGGATTGGTAGTACACAAAAGTTATTCGGAAATTAACGTATTTTTACGGATTTAAGTGCGCGTATATATACAGATTTTTCTTCTAAATAGTGTTTGTGCGGGAAAAAGTGCCGGTTAGTGGAAAACTACAGTGTTTTTTAAAACTGAAATATGTGAATGGGGACAATGGCAGCTTAAAAAATGATGGTTGAAAAGCAGATGATGACTGGCCAATCGGTGAGTTTATTTAAGATATAATGTTTTATTTTTTTAAGAGGAAAAAGTTCGTTTTTGTTTGAAATAATGTGGAGTACATTTTTCGTTAGAAATTGAAGAAATTAATTCAAATAAATTTTCTAGATTTAAGAGTTGGAAAAATTAATGATTGCATAAACTATTCTTAATTATAAGTTACTGATTTGCCGGTATAAAACAATTATTTTCAATTTAATATATTTGTATGGTTAAAAACCTTATTACTTAGAATATAACCATTTTTTTTTTATTAGAGGTAAAAATTCCATAAAATGTATTAAAAAACCTTCCATATCGACTATTGTCTTTTTATAGTTGCACATTTCATTTATTAAACTCGTTTTAAAATAAATATATTATAAATTTCTTATTTGATAAGTAACGTATATGATACGTATTGAGCAAACTATGCATCTATCGCACATAGAGGCCCCTAAGGGGGTTATTTCCTCAGCAGGTGGACTGTTCATATTTTGATTGTTTAAAATATAGTAACTAATCATATATTTTTTTCTGCAATAATTATACCTAAAATTACAGTAAAATAATATAAGAGTGAGTTATCTTCGTATACAGTATGATGCAAATGTATAGAATAAATTTCAGAAACAGACGACACCTGAAGTCCTCGAAAACGTTAGGAAAGAATTTACTGCTCGTCTTTCTCATTGTATCATTGCTGAAGGTCGGCAATTTGAACATATGTTGTAATTTAATTGTATTTAAGTAAACATTTATTCTAAGTTAATTGTATTAATAAACCAACAGTCTTGGTTAACCCTGTAGAAATAAATATTCAAATAATTACATTGTTGCAAAGGCGATAAGGAGACCTTTCAAATGAGCTGTCCATGACGTCATTACGCCATCACTAATGATGTAATGTCCAACTCATCTATAGCAGTTGATGGCCATTCAAAAATTAAAATTGTCGTGTTTTAAGATTTTTTTTTAAAAGTCGTCCGTTTCTGAAATAATGAATTTATTCCATACATTTGCATCATACTGTATAAGTAGTTAAGATTTCAAGTTTTCCCTTTTTCTTTTAAGTTACATTTTCCCAGTCAAATAAATTTCTCGCCTTAGCGACATACAGAGTGATCATTGAAAAATGTTAAAACTAACATGATTATAAATCTTCAATTTCTGTTAGATATATTATAAAATAATTTCATTTTGTTACAAAACAAGGTTATCCCATCAAATAAATGTAATACCAACTTGTTTATTTTAAAAATGGTACCTACACTTTTTATATTTTAAAATTTTGCTAATTTTACTTTAAATATATCTCTGCTAAAAACCTTGCAAAACATACATTCCTGATATAATTTAGGACACCTTGTATATATTGAAACAAAATTATCTATGCAAGTTTTAATTCTTAGTTCTTATTTCTTACAGGTGAGTATTGAAGAAAATTTCGTCAGATCTTCAAACGGCGTTCTTCACGATCATCAGTTGGGCTACTTTTTAATAATAAAAGGGGTAAGTGATATAAATATATATTTTATAAATTAGATACACTGTTAAAATTATAACCATCAAGTTTTTCATAGTAAAATAAATACGCTGAGGTCAAAAATAATTTTCTATTTAAACAAATTACTATCGGTTTTATAATATTTTGAAAATTATTTAGTTAGAACAGATGATTTTTACATTAATTTAGATTGATTTTATCCAAATTTAAACTGATACATTTTTATTAAGTAGCCCATTCAGAACATTTCAACCCACAGTTATTAAATTAGGAAAAAATAGTAAAATTATTTCTCTTAAAGTACCTCAAAACTAATTTACAACAATTTATAATAACAGTACTTAAATCTTAACTCATATAAACTAATTATTTCTTTCTTTTGTTACAGAGTAAGTCTTTAAAAACATTTACTATCTGTATCGATTTACGATGTACTTCAAGATCGTCACTAGAATTTGTTTTGTTTTTCAAAAGGTAGGAGCAATTAAATGGGAACTCAAATGATTTAATTGACTTTCTGTAGTTATTTTTACTGCAATAATTTTGTACATTTCCATATATTAATAGTTGACAGCCTGTAAAAGACAGTTTAAATAAAATGCGGTGAAAGTTTTTTTTTGTATACAGGACAGAATTTAATTAGAAATTTTGGATCAATTAAAAAATAAGACCTTTCGAAAAGGTTGATTGTTTACAAAGTAAATTTGTTTAAAAATAATTATTTTAAGGTAATTTATAAAGAAAATATATTGTGCGTTTTCTAAAATTATTAGTTCACTTAATATATTTTTTAAATAGAGTAAAACGTATATTTTAGAAAAAAAATATTATAAAATTTAATCTTTATTTGACGGATTAATTAAGATCTGTTTTATTAATGAAATATTTCATCTTTTTGGTCAATTTTTGAAGCATTTTAATAACCAATATTAAAAAAATTACGTTTTATTTAATGTTCTATATAATTTTGTGAATATAGCTAGATCAATATTAATTTATACAATTCTGATATAGTAATAGCGCTATCAAATTATTCATGAAACTTTAGTATTTAAAAACATTTTCTATCTGTATTGATTTACTTCAAGATCGTCACCAGAATTTGATTTTACAAAGGTAAGTGAAATAAAATGGGAATTTAAATGATATAATTGACTTTCTGTGATTATTTTTATTCAAAATGTTTTTTTTATTGCGTAAAAATGTTTAATCTGAGTTATTTATGAGAAAAAATTATTTTAGGTTTTCTAAAACTATTATTTTACCTAAGATATTTTTTTAATAGAGTTAAACGTATATTTTAGAAAAAATATTATGAAATTCAATTTTTACTTGGAGATTAATGAAGTTTTTTTATATAAATGATATATTTCATATTTAAGTTCAAATTTTGAAGCATTTTGATAATCTGTATAAAAAAGGATATTTTATTTAATGTTTTATATAATTTTCGTGTAAATAGGTAGATTATTATAAATTTTTACATTTTTGATGCAACAATAACGCTGTCAAATTATTAAAAAAAAATTTTAAAATTTGGAAATTTTTTTACGAATATATTAATAATAATTTTTCATATTTTTTTAATGTCAAACAAATTAGTACCTAATAATGATAATACGGAAATAAAAAAAATTAAAATAATCTATAACAAAATTTTTTGCAAACTATCAATGTTTTGGCATTGGCAGCATAAATTCTTTTTCGTAACAGTTTCAATTTGATCATTAAAAATTTTAGAATGTATACAGTGTCCTTAAAATCTAAGTAGCACATCACCATTATTTCTTACGACAATATCACTTGGTCGAACATCATCAGTATTAATTTTGTCCTACGAAAAACTCACCCTTTCAAACTATTTTATACTTAAAAAACTGAAAATCTATTCTAACCTGAACTGCAGCACTATTCCCCATAATACTTATTTCTTCTGCCTCTCAAGAGGCAGACAGGTCCTATCATAAAGAACATGGAAGACATTTTTAGGTATCAAGAACATAAGTCTATATGAAAAAATCTTTATATTTCTATACAAGGTAACAAATCTAAAGGTTTCACCAAATAAAATGGAAAGATATAAAATTATTTTTATTGTTTTTATCAGTTGCAGATCTATATGGAAGATATTCAGATGAAACTAAATACAAAATAAATGCAGACCATTTTTTACAAATGTACCACTGTGTGCCGAGCGCAGCGAGGTTCACAGAAACCAACATTTTTGAAATTGAATACACATTGCCATTCTATAAGTACTTGTTAACAAATTTATATTTATTTCAGATATAAAGGAAGTATATCTTTATAAAAAACACTTTTATCGTTTTATACAAGGTAATTTTTGCTTTGATATGTTTAAAAATGGTATTGTGGAGCTTGGAGTGATGCGGGAATGTTGGTGGGTACTAATCTGGATTGGGAAAATATATAATTGAGGAAGCATGTACTTATGTAGCATTGGGATAGTAGTTCTAATACTTTGTATATATATTATTTGTTGCAATATTTATATAATCGCAATATTTTTTTATTATTATAAACTTTTGAGTTATTACAGGCACTGTTAAGAAACTAATTCTTCGTCTTAAGACTGTTTTTCAGGAGGTAACTGCTTAACATTTTAGTATACACATATATATTGTTTGCAGAAGTTTTAAATCCAAAGTATACAACTCTTTGAAGGTTACATACAGAAATTGTTTGGTTTGTTATGAAAAAGTTAAATGAGAATAATTTGAAAGATTATTCCAGGTTAAACAGTTGGCAGATACTTACTAAATGATTGATAGATTGGACAAATAATTGAAAATTCGAAGAAAATAGTGAAGAAAAGACATCCCGATATTTCTGATGTTTGTTTTTGATGCAGATGATTTCAGTGTATCTAAAAGGCGGTTCAAAACGGCCACTTGGTCAGTGCTTGCACTGACTAACGTCGTTTATTATCAGGGTGAGTACATAATTAATTTTTGTCCAATTAAAATTCCGGTTAAATGTATATTCATATTTTTTTCAAAATCTTCAAAATCTTCATAGGGGACCCTGTCCTTTCCCCTCAACACTGTTTTTAACCCCCATATGCCGTATCTCGAGGGTTACAAGAGCTGTGATATAGGGGGCCCCAAAATAGTTCCCTAGTATTTCGGAATTTTTCAGGAAAGTTGAGTTTTCTAGGTTATTATTAAACTTTTCTTAAAAATAATATTATTTTGGCATTTTTTAGACCCGATAAATATATTATGCATAATTTTTTGAGTTACTTTATTATGGTCCCAGTAGTTGTAAATCTGGCTCAATTTCGTCTAAGTCTAAGGTTCCTTATGGTATAAAAGGGGCGGTCGACTTTTTCTACACAGAAATACGACAGGTACCACAATGTGGGAGAAGTACTATAACTTAAGGTGTCTGTTAGTCTGGCTTACAAACCCAGCTGTCACCCATTGAGTTGAGTACGTATAGTATTTTCTGTTTCTGGGAAATTGTCGCCTGATGGCTATTAAAGAACCGCCTGGGGCCTCTTCTTATAATCTTTATTTTATCCTCAATTTTACATATATTATATCACAAGTTATGGTAATAGCTACAATAATGATTTAAGATATTGTGGCCTGCACCTTTCTTCTGGTTGAAACCATTCCTTGCGATTTTTTCCTGTGGCCTCTTAACGTGTTGAAATTCAAGAGATTTCTGCAAGTGATGTCAATTATATGAAAGATAATCAGTAACCTTCCGGTATGAAGTAAATTATATCTTCTTCCTATTTGATACAGAGACATTTCAGAACTTCACGTACTATTTATAATTTTATGTAAATCGAAGCACAAATAATTGTAATTAGGTCTTTTAATATAACGCTGAAAAAGCAGCCCTAGGTACAACTGGTGGAAGAGGAGGTGTTTTTAGCAGGTAGGTCACTGGAATTGAGGCCGGCGGTGCTCGATGTCTTCCCTAAAGGGGGATAACGAGTGCTGCCGGTCTTACTCTGGTGGAATCCTGCACACCTGGGATACGCTCCCAGATGTCTTACGAAGATTTTCACCTCAGGAAAAAAAAAAAAAAAAAAAAAAAAAGGGAGGCCTTTTGATATCTCTTCACTATATGCAACTAGTTATATAAATAGCAATTTTGGTTGGAAACATGGTAACCTAAAAAGGGTTTTTTAAAGCTTTGTTTTGTAATTTATATATAAAATTTATATTATTTTTTGTTGTAGAGAACCAAGCTGATAATAAATATATTAAATTACTTTTAATGTGTGCATAGTATATTAAATACGCAGTTTTTTAGATAAATCTTCCATTCTTTTAATGAGAGGATATTTTTGAAGAAACATTACCTATTGAATATGGGTATACCAATTTAAATTGTTATCAATGAAAAGCCCTATATATTTTTCTTCCTTAACTTCTTTAATTGTATTATTATTAAATTTAATTATCATATTCCTTAAATAATTTCTTTCAAATTGAATAAATTAGTTTTTTGAGTATTAATCAATAGTTTATTGTGAGATAACCATTATTCTAAAATTTTAAAATCAGCGTTAATTTTGTCTATAAGGCACTGGGAATCTCCCAATATACAGGGTGTTTCAAAAAAAGGTAACACCGTCTCTAGGATAGGTAAAAAACTGAAAAATAATTGGGGTTTGCTTAGTAAATTTTTTTTCTAACGCCATCCGTTTTCAAGATAAAGGGCGTTGAAGAAAATAAAAAATTACACATTTCTTACGATTTTGCCGAAACTACTGGCACCATTGCAATGAAATTTTATACGAATATGTTTTGGAAGCTGATATATCCCATGAATTTGTTTTTATAACTAACTCTCATAGAGGGCGCTAGTTACACGATTCATACAACGTATTATTCAACATAACTTTTTTTAGGGTAGAACTTTAACATTAGTTTATACCAGGAGCGATTATTACTTCATAATTTTCAAATCAAAATATTCCGAAAACGGTACATAATATCGAGTTTTACCAAGAGTACCTTTTTGGTGTAGAATTAAACGATGCTTATGTTCAATTGGAGTTTTGACTAATAAAAACGAAGAGTTTTTCATTTTTCTTTAAAAGAGATGTTTTATATTAAAAAAAAATTAATATCACCCTTATACTTGAATTTATAAGAACCAAATTTGGTACATGTGGGTGTACCAAGAGCAGTAAATGACAGTAATTAGAGTTCATAGTATTTTACAGGGTGGATGGGAAATAATGCGACATTAAAATGACTAATTTGACTAATTTAAAAAATTTTTACTTTTTGGTTGACCTTCTTTGATTGTGCCAGGAAAACCCCCGGAGATGACGTTTAGGGTCAGGTTCTGGTGCACTAGGTGTTCGGGACTTGTTTCCTACTTCCACTTGTACCACTTTCTCGGCAGTTCGCAGGCGTTGACGCGAATATAAATGCAATTTTATATCTAACAAAAGTTATGTCCCTTAGTATACAGGGTGTTTCTTAAGTAATCTAAAATATTATATGGGGCGCTTCGTTACTCAATTTTAAGACGAAAATTTCATATAAACATGTGTGATAGGTGTTGTCGTTTATGAGATACAGGGTGTTGTACGTGAAATTAATTTTTCTTGGTGACGCTACTGATTTATATTTTTTTATTATTTTATTACAAGCAACATGTGTTAAACATAAAGAAAAAATAATACATTTCAGAGCAAATGTTCAAAATGTCCACCTCCAGCTAAAATGCAAGAATCCGCTCGATGTCTAATGGATTGTCGAATACGTTCGAAGATACCAGGATTGTTACGAATAACATTACAGCCGTCTATGATACGATTTTGAAGATCTTGTACGTTTAATATCAGTGTTGTGTAAACAAGCGATTTCAAATATCCCCACACACAAAAATCCAGAGGATTGTGTCCAGGTGATTTAGGGGGCCACGGGTGTGGAGATCCTCGTCCGATCCAATGGCCTGGAAAAACATTATTTAAAAACTCGCGTACAATCACTGAAAAATGTGGAGGAGCTCCGTCATGCATGAACCACATGTTCCTTCTAATAATAATAGGTACATCTTCCAAAAGAAGTGGAAGTTCATTTTCTAGAAAATGTTGGTATGTCTCACCGGTTAACCGTACAGGAAGGAAAAATGGTCCAATTAAGTAATCATCGATGATGCCAAACCAAACATTGACCGAAAATGTTTGTTGAAATCGTTTTACACTTATGGTATGTGGATTTACATCTGCCCATATGTGGTAATTATGAAAATTCAAAATCCCATGTCTAGAAAAGTTGGCTTCATCCGTAAATAGAATATTGGCCACAAATTTCGGATTGTTCGCGATTTCACGTAAAATCCATTGACAATACTGTATGCGTAATGGATAGTCAGTAGGTAACAAATGTTGAACACGTTGAACGTGATATGGATACAATAAATTATCTTTTAGAATATTCCAAACAGTTTTGTTACTAACATTTACTTCATCTGCAACTTTTTTTGCACTCGTTTCTGGATGTTGGTCAATAATTTGAAGAATCTGGTTTTCCAATTGGGGATTTCTCACAGTTCTGGGTCGTCCAATAATATTCTTCGATTTAGCAAAAGTTCCAGTTTCTTATAAACGAATATGTAACTTAGTAAACGTATCTGAACATGGTAAACGATTATTTGGATAACGCTGGGCATACGTACGTCTAGCTTCTAAGGCATTACCATTCGCTAATCCGTACAAAAAATGCATATTAGCCATTTCAACATTAGTAAACACTGGCATAGTTATTAACTAAACAAAGAGTCAATCAAATAAAAATGTACGATTTTTGCGTTGGTTTTCAAATTTGACACTTGTCAACATTATTTCAAAGGCCACTTAGAATAAGCATGTTTTTGCGTATTACTTCTAAAAACCAGTAGCGTCACCGGGATAAATTAATTTCACGTACAATCAGAACTGACTTATTACAATAAATTCAACACCCTGTATCTCATAAACGACAACACCTATCACACATGTTTATATGAACTTTTCTTCTTAAAATTGAGTAACGAAGCGCCCCATATAATATTTTAGATTACTTATATTATGAAATTCAACTTTAAATATGTAAATAAAAGATTTTGAATAAAATGACGACCTCTATTGACATTTGCTAACCTAGGGAAGCCGTGCGAATTACTTTACCACTGTGCGTTTTTTTACCGTGTATTATAAGGCATCTTACACTGATTGAGGACTGTGTGTTATTGACCATTTACTAGGGTGGTCGTAGATAAACAGCTTTAACTAAGATTGATTGTTTTTTTTACATTATCGAAGGGACTCTTTTATAAAAAGTTTGTTTAATTTAAGAATAATTTACATATTTAAATTATATTACCTGTTAGCATACTCTCGTTGACGATACAGTTTCCGTTCAATAATACAGCGTCGCATTGCATCTCACAGCCTTCTGGTGGAATAATTATTAAGTCACCTGGTACTAGTTCCGTTGTAGGTACTTCCGCGAAAACGCCGTCCCCTCTGCTGACAAGAGCCGTATCCACTAAACTGACTGTACCTTTAAGATTTTTCTGATTCTAGAACAAAAAAGTTTGTTTTCAAAACTAGCAAAATAAAATTTTGGGGAAAAACTATCAATAGCAGTGATTTTAGATATATATCTAGATGCATTAGTTAAAAATTTACAGTTAAAGTTAGTTTCACTAAGAAATTTTTGTTTGCACAAATAATAGCGTCAGATGTAAACAATGCTAAATTCACATTTTTGCAAACATCATTTCAGTTTTCTGTATGCAACCATCTTGATTTTTTTCTTTGTTGATTTTGATTATATTTGTTTTTTTTTGAGAAGTTGTTGTTTACTACAATTGTATCATAAACATGCGTTTTTTTTAAGAAAATTACTACAGCACTTGTAAAAGTTCTTTTTTTGTATAATTTTCCTCAAAATATAGGTCATTTGCAGCCATGAAGTTTTGAATCTCCAATTTCGTATTCTTTGAGCCAGGAATTTTTTGCAATAATTGTCGACTATGATAGCTTGCGTTGTCCATTACTATAACGCTGTTTGGCGGAATGTTGGGCAACAGACAATTTTTAAATCAATCTTCAAAAAGCTCTGCTGTCGTATCTTCGTGATAATCAATACAAGAGTCCTTAATATTTTTGGCAGAAAGCCACATAGCGTTTGGGATCCAACCATTTTCTGATCCTCCGTGTAATATTGTGATTCTCTTCCCTTTATTTGATGGTGCCTTTGTTTTACACTTATCAGAGGAATCAGACCATCCTTTGGAAGGGGTGTCATGCGTGTCAAACCACGTCTCGTCGAGGTAGAGTATTGGCCGATTTTCAGATCGGTATTTTCTTATTGACGTTATATATTCAGAACGCCAGTTTATTAAACGTGTAGATTCCATTATTACTTGTCAATTTTGTTATATTTAAAGCCCATTGCAGACAGAGCTCGCCAAAGAGTAGTGAGGCCACAGTTGATGTGAGTTTCGTCATTGATGAGCCGCTGTTTCTGACTTTTGATTGTAGGGACACGCTGCTCATCGTACATAGTGTAGATTTTTCGCCTTATCAAATGTTTTTCCCAGTCGTCTAGACTTTTTGTGACACCGGAATCGTTGAGCTTCTTTCTTGATTCCATGGAATTTTCAACAATTCGTCTAACTGAAGTAAGAGGCACCTTCGTCAAATTACTGGTTACTCTTGCTGCAGCACTCGCGTTGTATCCTTGATGAAGTAAGGAACTATACCTACACATTTTTTTGTAATAACTTTCGCGTCACAAGATAAGTGATTCTTCTTTAACGAACTACTGGAAGAAGCACTATTACTTTTTATTCACGGACGCCACATACTGCCTATTCTGTACATTGAGGTATAAAATCTTTGCTATTAATGTCTGTAATAACAAATAAATGTTATAAAATTATTGCACTTGTTTCTCTCTGAGAAACAAAATTACCTGAATCAGGCCCTTTTACATTTATGATGTGCATCTCGGATTTTACAACTTAAGGGTCTAATTGGTAATCAATACCATTTATTGTGAAAACTGCTATACCTGTAAAACGTACATTTCATACTGTATAACTCACAAACCAATGATACGCTCGTACTTGCATCTACATTACTGTGGCCTGCTACGATGTAATGGAAAATACGGTAAAGTGACAAAGACAGAAATATCGTTGTAATAAATACCTAACACTATACAGAAAATAATGAATTTTGACTGATTAGTAATCAGGAAATGTATATAATGTGATGGAAGTTACGGTAAAGTGACAAAGACAGAAATATCGTTGTAATAAATACCTAACACTATACAGAAAATAATGAATTTTAACTGATTAGTAATCAGGAAATGTATATAATATATAATTGTCATAAATAAAACCTTTTAATCGTACTAGTATTGTGTATTATCTATAATTTGCCACAACCTCGAACTCTAGTGCTTACTAAATTTTGATTCTGCTATAAACTGTTAATGTAAAATTTAGATATGACTCTCCAATCATTATTGGTTTTAGTATAGTATCATATTTTGGTCCATACCTTTCTGGTTTGAATGATGGAAGTGGATATACCAAATACTGACATCACAAATATGGCACCAGTGTAGTAATAGTAAGCTTCACACATCCAAACTATTAAACTAAATACTTGGAACATGTAAAACGGTGTTAATGCTTCTAGTGCTAATAGTGTTAATACTGTCTGGACCGGTACTGATATTTCATTGTTACCATATATTAATCTCCTAAAATAATGAAAAAAAGGATTTTTAAAGTATATACCTACACGTTAAGATCTTAATAAATTTAATAAAATGATTATTTTATACGAATACGATTGCTGTATTAAAAAAATATATTTCTACTATTTATAGATTAGATTTATGAGGTTGTATTCACATTTTGGTTTTCAGATTTTTTTTATGTCATAATTTATTGTTTAAAATTTATTTATTTTTTTTTAATTGAAATAACCGCGTCAACCATGAAAGGTTATTGGCGGGAAGCAATAAAAAATAAAGTCTTAATTTTAGTTTACATCAATGATAACAAAAAATCTCAACTCTAAATTACTGTAAGATAGAGATAATGGACTCATACAATGCACTTGTTTAGTGATTTTTTTTATATTTTCATCTTATAAAATAGGTTTTTAGTGGTTCAAATGTACAAATAAAATTTTTATAAAATTAATCCTATAGCCATAATCGGCTTTTGAAATTTAAATTTAATGGTTACATAAGTCATAAGTCATAAGTGGTAAGTGACGTATTTCAATAGGATTGGTAGAAAATTTGCGATGTTGTCGATATGCTTTAATATTAACCGTGAAACTTATCTCTCTCTCTCTTATTTGTTGTCATTAAAAAGAGATAAACATAATGATATTTTTGTTCTTTGATTGACACTTTATCAAATAAGGAGTAAAACACTAAACAAAACATTCTGTCATTTTCGTTAGTTTAATTTGTTGTTTGGTTGTGTTTGGTTTATGAAAGAAATTACTTCTATACTATTTTTGGTTCGAAAATAAAAATCCCTAACACCTTCTCTTGGTGTTATAGCGGTTCCTTCAAAAATAACCAATAGAAGTAATTGTTCTCTCTGGGAGCAACCCTTCTATCGGTACAGTGAGAGAACGAATTTCAAGAATACCGTTTTGGCATTTTCAATAGAACCACGCCCACTTTCTATTGGCTGTTCTATTCTATCACCGTCAAGAATAGGGGTCTTGTTTGTTTATTACAGATAAACACGATTTTCTCTCCTGTCATATATCTTGTCAACTGGTACAATCAGTTAGTCACAGAACACGGTGTTTTGTGCCGCCAGTTCTTTGAGAATACTTGAAACGAACGTAGCTAAACTGTGACAACGTTGACTTTTAAACACACTTCATTATTGGTTATTAGTTGGCGCTACGTTTAAAATTTACTAATTATTTATTGCTAAATTTTAAGAAATGAGAAAAATTACTTGCAAAATGAATACCAACATAAGTAAGAAGGTATCTTATCCTAAATATATATTGCTATCATTTGGTTAATATGATCCTACTAAACTAGTCCATTTGATTTTAGACTCCCAATTAAATTTAGAAGCCTGAATAATTTTTGAAACAGCTCCAATAGGCTGGGTATCTTTTAGAGCCGTTGTTTTGGACATTTCCAGAAATAAAGATGACTGTGAAAACTGAACTCCTAAATAATGACAGCTATTAACTATATCTACATTTTGATTTAAATATTTAAACTTAAAACTATTTACATTTTTAAACCCTCCTTTTGAAAATACTATAATTTTCGTTTTCTTACAGTTTACAGTGAGATTATTTGTAGCTGAATACTGTTCTAATGTTCTTAGCTTCCATGATTTCAGAGTCACTCAAAATGAGAAGATCATCAGCATAGAGCTTAGAACAAAAAGAAACAGGAAGGAGTCTGTCATATATTAACTTTAAGGAAAATTTGCGATGGAAGTCGGCCATCTTGAAGCTCCTAGTATGTGTGTGTGTCATCGCTCCTAGTATGACTCATTGTTTATGTTTGCAGTATGCTGTCAAAGCAATATTTGCATAAAAATGTCAAAAATGAGCGCATAGGCGTATCATTCGGTTCGTATAAATACTAAATTATTTAGAATACTAATTGTATTCACACACTTGATTGGTTGAAATTTATTAAAAATAAAACCCTCGATATTTTTTTTATTTTTTTTCGGTCCCTCAATGGAAACGGAAATTAAAATTGACAATTGGCCGCTATATGCAAGCTCCTTTCTGGACTCAAGGTCATTTAGCATATATTCCTTCCTGTATCTTTTTGTTCTAAGGCATAGAGCAATAACATTACACTGTGACAAGCATCGATATTTAAGCCCCGATTTATTTTTAAGTAATTTCGAATGTATTTGTCGTTTCCGTTTTGCAATTTTTGGTTTAGTACTACTAGGACTATATCTTATTAAATATGATCTTATCTAGTGTTTTAATTTTATCAACTTGTTTATCCACGGACTGTTGTTGCGAATGTAAAAAATGTTTGTATATTTTGACATTTCCATATTGAGGTAAATGAACTTTATTGTTTTATTTATTGTATATAATGAGTTATAAGCTCGTATTTTATGTAAAAATATGTCAGTATCTTATTTTTTTATATTAAGTTTTAAAACACAATACGAAATTGTACAAAGAATTGTATGAAGAAATATAACTGATATCGTTGAGAAAATGTATACTAAGTGACATAAAAACCCACCCAGATTAAATGATTTTATTTTAATAAAATTTGGTGAGTTTATTATTATTTTATTTTACTGAATTAAACAATTGATAAAACTTTCAGCCTTTATCAGTTGAAGATTCCGGTTTTTACAATGTTTTTTTTTGAAATCCACTAACAATCCAAAAATGAATATTGTAACCGTAGTAAAAATTCAAATTTTGCGGATTTTGGTTCTTGACATTCTTTACGATTGGTTACGATGCCTAGGGTACGGAAATTCCGGAAATTTCTTTGAAAGAGTGGAGTACTTTGGACAGCAAAGATCTAAAATGTTGTAAAGTTCATTACAAAAGTGCGTACAGGCAATATCCGAGTTATTAAATGTCTCCAAGAGCGACCAATCAATTGATGATATCAAATTGTACATCAGTGGATAATTAGCTTTCTTAAAATTATCGCAATTATGGAATGAACTTTCCAAATTATTTTTTCGGTTAATTCATGCATACAAATCACACGAGATGTTCAATGCTGGATGATGTTTGTCCTCTGGAACAACTGGATCAAGTGATTTTTCCACCTCACATGTACCTTTGAGGAAAACTAAGTCAGGAAGTTTATTGTAATAATTAAAGACATTGTTGCGCTAAGTTCCAACGTTTCAAGTCATTAATAATGGAGATATCTCTATTAGCAGGTACATTACCATTTAAATAATTAGCAAAACAAGAAATGTTAAAATCTCCCAAAATAATACTGATACCATTATATAACAGGTCGGCTGAAAAGTCCCCGGTCTGACCTATAGATAACGACACTAGAATTAAATCCATTTCATTTTTAGATAGTTTCAACCTTCAAAAGATTCGTGTAAAAATTTGACAGCTGTTGGACTATTAGTTTGTGAGATATTGCATTTTTAGTGAAGCAACCTTTGTTATTTTCAAAAAGATGGAAAAAAAAGAATTTCTAGTGCTTATTAAATATTGTTATTTGAAAGGAAAAAATACAGTTGAAGCAAAAGCTTGGCTTGATAATGAGTTTCCGGACTCTGCGCCAGGAAAATCAACAATCATTGACTGGTACGCAAAATTCAAGCGTGGTGAAATGAGCACCGAAGACGGTGAACGCAGTGGACGCCCAAAAGAGGTGGTTACCGACGAAAATATCAAAAAAATCCTCAAAATGATTTTGAGTGACCGTAAAGTGAATGTGATCGAGATAGCTGACACTCTAAAGATATCTAAGGAACGTGTTGGACATATTGTTCACGAATATTTGGGTATGCGGAAGCACTGTGCGAAATGGGTGCCGCGCGTGCTCACAATCGACCAAAAACAGCAACGAATTGATGATTCTGAGCAGTGTTTGCAGCTGTTAAGTCGTAATAAACCCGATTTTTTGCGTCGATATGTGACTATGGATGAAACTTGGCTCCATCACTACACGCCTGAGTCCAATCGACAGACAGCTGAGTGGACTGCGGCCGGTGAACCGCCACCAAAGCGTGGAAAGACTCAACAGTCAGCTGTCAAAGTTATGGCCTCAGTTTTTTGGGATACACACGGTATATTGTTCATCGACTATTTGGAAAAGGGAAAAACAATCAACAGCGACTATTACTGTGCATTATTGGAGCGATTGAAGACCGAAATCGCGAAAAAACGGCCCCATATGAAGAAGAAAAAAGTGATATTTCATCAAGACAATGCACCGTGTAATAAATCACCTAAAACGATGGCAAAATTGCATGAATTGGGCTTCGAATTGCTTCCTCACCCACCGTATTCTCCAGATCTAGCCCCCAGCGACTTTTTCCTTTTCTCTGACCTGAAGAGAATGCTCGCGGGAAAAAAATTTGGCTCTGATACTGAGGTAGTCGCCGAAACTGAAGCCTATTTTGAGGACAAACCGAAGGAGTACTACAAAAATGGTATCGAAAAGTTGGAAGGTCGCTATAATCGCTGTATCGCCCCTGAAGGCAACTATGTTGAATATAAAAAATGAATTTTGTCAAAATATTGTGTTTTACTATGGTAGACCGGGGACTTTTCAGCCGACCTGTTAGTAGTATAGTATATATATAGAGAAAATATTCACTTTACTTACTTTACAGCCTGTTTCTCTTTACTTTGTCCTTTGAAAGCATGTAATTGAGACCGTTTAACGCCAGTATCAAATCCAGCTAATTTTACAAAATTTTCCGTTTCCTCGTCCCACACATACAACAACTTTTTCAACCTTATTATACGAGCACTGATGAGTCCTCCAAAATAAATAAAATGTTTAATATTTTCTCAAAAAGAATCATAGATGGTGTACTTACTTTTTTGCCTACCATCACATAGATTACATTCCAGGATATGTTCGTCTTTTGAGTTTATGTTGGCCCTTAAATATTATAATTTAATTAACTAATGTCGCGAATAATACAATTCAAAGTGAATACTCACCCCGTAATATTAGCTTCTACGATCTTTACGTTTTTTATAAAATACGTTTTAAACTTCTTATAAATATCCTTGAAATAAATATAATTAAAATTAGTCTCCCAAAATTTTATTAGGTTTGTTCCAACCTAGCAGAGAACCGTTCTAAAATGGTAATTTTTGTGCGCAGAAGTGTTGTGCGTTGCGCAATGCACTAATTTGGTCTTGTGAGTGGTAATATTACCGTTCCAGAACGGTTCTCTGCTTGGTTGGAACAGACCTGGTATGCTTTATAATAAATATTACTCTTTATAACGGTAAGACTCACCGTAATTAGAACTTTATCGGCATATCTAAGACTGCATCGTGTATGAGTTGCTCTTATGTGCAAATTGGGATACCAATGGAAGAATATTCTTAAAGTACCCACAGTTAAAAAGTAAAAGATTAAGAAAAGTTTCGATTTTAAGTTACTGTGGACGAATCCTTCAATTCCCTGTAAATTAAAATAAAATAATTGATACATTTATTTACACCAAGGAAAATGATAACTACTAAAAAGTTTACTATCATTTTTTTATTGCAATTTTTAGATTGTCTAACAACAACATTGCACAGGAACATTGCAGGGAATAACTGGGGATGTAACCCACGTATCCTGCAATGGATGTACACAGCAATAGTGAGACCATTAATCATATATGGGACAGTGGCTTAGGGCGCAAGGGCTAATCTGAGTACGACGAGAAAAAATCTCTCGAAGATTCAGAGACTAGCCTGTTCATGTATCACTGGAGCAATGGGAACTTGCCCCACTGCTGCAATGTAGGTGATTTTAAACTTGACCCCACCGCACATTCTGCTAGAAAGGGTAAGGAAGAAAACAATATAATAGAATGATCAAAGAAGAATTATCAGGGAAAAACCTCGATCACTTCAATTTGATCAAACTTGGGAAATGCCCCAAGATGATATGCCAAAGAAATTCAACTTTGTGAGAAAATTTATCACAAAGTTTAAATAATAAATCTGAATGGGATGAAGACACCATACAGAATTTAAACCAGAATACCATAAAGTGGTATACGGACGGTTCCAAGCTAGACGAGGGAACTGGGATAGGAGTTTTTGGACCGAGAGCCAAATACTCAGAAAGATTGGGCACATACCCGAGCATCTTTCAAGCAGAAGTCCGCGCCATCGAAAGATGTGTGGAATTCAATATTGGAAGAAACTACCGCAGACAAGAGATTGTGGTCATGTCGGATAGTCAAGCAGTCATCAAAGCGCTGAGCTCAAAGATAATCAGTTCGAAAATGGTTTGGGAATGCCTAGGCAAACTAAATGAACTAGACCAGAAGAACACTGTCACCCTCCTATGGGTCCCGGGACACATAGGAATAGAGGGACACGAAACAGCAGACAAGCTGGCAAAAAAAGAAGCTGAAACCCCACATTTGGGACCAGAATCATCTTGTGGGGTAAGCAGTAGAGTAATCTTAGGAAAACTAAGGGAAGAAATGGAGAAGGAAAAATCCAAGTACTGGAATCAGCTGGAAGGACTGAGGCAATCTAAGATACTACTGGGGAACTATGACCAGAAGAGATCTCTTTACTTGCCTCAACCTCAATAAAAAGAGGCTCGGAATTCTTACGGGAATATTAACCGGGAATTGCCGGTTAAGAAGACACATTGTAATGGGACAACCGGTATAACGCCTTTTCTATTATTAAAAATACTCTAAGAAAATTAAGAATGCTCATTATGCACATTCTTACCTTGGATTAACACGACCTGACCTCGACAATTAAATATAACATATAGGGTCATGAGCGGGCGTGCATTGACTGGTATGAGGTCAGTGTAACGAGAGTAATTAAAAGTAACTTAAATTAAATGTGGTGTTTAACATAAAACTGCTCCTGATCAACCCTCAACATGAAGAAACTGGGGTTAGCAGATGAAGCAAAGTGCAGATTCTGTGAGGAAGGGGATGAAACCTCAATGCACGTACTCTCAGAATGCCCTGTCTTGCAGAATTCTAGGGCTAGATACCTAGGAGCACATGAAATAGAAGAGGGGGATCTACCTGATTTAAAGCCCGATGATGTCCTAAACTTCCTCAGGAAAATAGGACTCGAAGAGATGCTGTAAATCTGAGAAAACATCAGAACTTGGTAAGTAAGGGGGGACACAATACAATAGATTCTATAGGTCGCAGTGTACTTATAACACCTAACTTATACATAAGTTCTATAAAAAATAGAGACAGTTAATTAAACAGAGGGAAAAAAATGCTCAAGGCTCACGAAACTTGAAGTTAGATTCACTCAATAGATAAAAGGAGTTTGAGAAGGTATGTCAAAAACAAAGAAAATTTTTATAATTTCTAAATGATATTGGTTTTTTTATCCTTTATTTACCAAGAGTCTTATTTGAGAAATTGATGATTTGCTTATCATGAGATATAATAAAGTAATAATTTAAAATGTAACATAAATTTTAATATCAATAAAACACTAAGTCAAATCACAACAAATTTAATGGTGAAAATTATCAAATTTGCGACTAGTTTCGGTCTTAGACCATCATCAGGCTATCATGCAAAAGTAGATACACTCGTACAAAATTAAAAGTTACATCAGTAAAATATATAGGTTGTATAAAATATCAAAAATATAAAAATTTGCGGGGTAAAATAATACAAACAAATTTATAGTTAAAAAAGATATATAGGGGAAAAATAGAGGTCTGTCTGTCTTGAGTTATGGATCATTCCTTCGATAAATTTTAATATTTAATAGTTGGGCTCACCATTTGATCTTCTTCTCCATAATTCAAGTATTTGATCGAGTCACTTTTTACAGAAGTTCCGTATTTATTATTCTTTACGTGGTCATCTGAAAAAAAAAGAATGCGATTAAATAATGATCGAACTGAACTCCAAGACAATATTGAATTGCAAACGAGGCCTTATTTAATTGTTTAAACGCTGAAGTTTGAGACGTATTATTAAGAATGGCAGTTCTTTAAGGAATGATGAGAAATTAAACGGATACTCATTTTAGTAGGTTAGTTGAAATGTCGTATATATATAATTGTTCATTATTTATGCCACTGTATAGTACATTTGCTACTATCGAGATCGGGAACAGGAAGGTTTTGATAACATAATTGCACGGTAGTGAAGTCCAAGGACACATTTGCACTGTGCCCTATTTTTGAACAGAAACAATCACATTTATACAGGGTGTTTCTTAAGTAATCTAAAATATTATATGGGGCGCTTCGTTACTCAATTTTAAGACGAAAAGTTCATATAAACATGTGTGATAGGTGTTGTCGTTTATGAGATACAGGGTGTTGTAGGTACGTGAAATTAATTTTTCTTGGTGACGCTACTGATTTATATTTTTTTATTATTTTATTACAAGCAACATGTGTTAAACATAAAGAAAAAATAATACATTTCAGAGCAAATGTTCAAAATGTCCACCTCCAGCTAAAATGCAAGAATCCGCTCGATGTCTAATGGATTGTCGAATACGTTCGAAGATACCAGGATTGTTACGAATAACATTACAGCCGTCTATGATACGATTTTGAAGATCTTGTACGTTTAATATCAGTGTTGTGTAAACAAGCGATTTCAAATATCCCCACACACAAAAATCCAGAGGATTGTGTCCAGGTGATCTAGGGGCCACGGGTGTGGAGATCCTCGTCCAATCCAATGGCCTGGAAAAACATTATTTAAAAACTCGCGTACAATCACTGAAAAATGTGGAGGAGCTCCGTCATGCATGAACCACATGCGCCTTCTAATAATAATAGGTACATCTTCCAAAAGAAGTGGAAGTTCATTTTCTAGAAAATGTTGGTATGTCTCACCGGTTAACCGTACAGGAAGGAAAAATGGTCCAATTAAATAATCATCGATGATGCCAAGCCAAACATTGACCGAAAATGTTTGTTGAAATCGTTTTACACTTATGGTATGTGGATTTACATCCGCCCATATGTGGTCATTATGAAAATTCATAATCCCATGTCTAGAAAAGTTGGCTTCATCCGTAAATAGAATATTGGCCACAAATCCATTGACAATACTGTATGCGTAATGGATAGTCAGTAGGTAACAAATGTTGAATACGTTGAACGTGATATGGATACAATAAATTATCTTTTAGAATATTCCAAACAGTTTTGTTACTAACATTTACTTCATCTGTAACTTTTCTTGTACTCGTTTCTGGATGTTGGTCAATAATTTGAAGAATCTGGTTTTCCAATTGGGGATTTCTCACAGTTCTGGGTCGTCCAATAATATTCTTCGATTTAGCAAAAGTTCCAGTTTCTTGTAAACGAATATGTAACTTAGTAAACGTATCTGAACATGGTAAACGATTATTTGGATAACGCTGGGCATACGTACGTCTAGCTTCTAAGGCATTACCATTCGCTAATCCGTACAAAAAATGCATATTAGCCATTTCAACATTAGTAAACACTGGCATAGTTATTAACTAAACACAGAGTCAATCAAATAAAAATGTACGATTTTTGCGTTGGTTTTCAAATTTGACACTTGTCAACATTATTTCAAAGGCCACTTAGAATAAGCATGTTTTTGCGTATTACTTCTAAAAACCAGTAGCGTCACCGGGAAAAATTAATTTCACGTACAATCAGAACTGACTTATTACAATAAATTCAACACCCTGTATCTCATAAACGACAACACCTATCACACGTGTTTATATGAACTTTTCGTCTTAAAATTGAGTAACGAAGCGCCCCATATAATATTTTAGATTACTTAAGAAACACCCTGTATATTGTTATTCCACGAGGTGAACTGTCTTTGATTTAATAATGATCGATGGTTTTTTATTTAATTTACCTTTTCTTATGGAAACAGGAGCACCGTCAAATTGTCTGAATTTTTGATATGTACTAATATTTGATGTCCTGATCACAAGTTTCCATGGGTTCAACCTTATCATATGGCTAGATTTTGAGATACAGGACGTTTAAGTTCAAAATCCCGATTTTTTTAAAACGGTCCCCAAAAAATTACTCTTAAATATTTTTTGACCTAACTGCCATATATATTAAGACTAAAAACATACCTAATAGAGAAAATAAAATATCTGTTGTTTACAGGGTGATTCGTGCTTTCACAGACCTGTTTTTGTTAAAATACGTATTTTTGCAGTAGAAAAAAACATCAAATATCATTAAAAAAAATCACCGTCAAAGTTTCTATGACTACTTTTATAAATATTAACAGCCTTACTAATAAACGGAGTATAAATATTTATACCGAGAATAAATATTTTATACCGAGAATAAATTCGGAATAGGCAAAATGTCTACTAATAAATATGGAATAACTTATACTCGGAATAAAAACTCGGTATAAAGTTATACCTACCCTAAGCCTTGTTTAAGTGTAGTATAACCTAAAAAATATGTTTGCGATAAGGTGTAGAAGCTGTTGAGGAGGTTATTAATTTAATAAATGTAGATATAAATAGGGAAAATACAAGAAAAAGAAAAGTTTTTAAAGAAAGAATACACCCATTTACAATATACTCTAATAAAGAGATTTTTAATTTATGTTTTGCTAGAAATAAGTAAAAAGTGATCGGTTAAAGACATTTTTATAATAAAACCTGCAAGGTAAGGTAAATTTCGACCAATTCCACAAAGGGCTTTTCTCAAACAAAATTTTATAAATTATAAAACAAAAAATCTAAAATAATTCATAATAATCATTCGTGGTGTAATGTTTTACGCACTCGCCTCTCACGCAGCTGCTGCGGGTTCGATTCCCGACGACAACAAACTTTCTTATTTTTTTTAATAGTCATACTGTCATACTTCATTTAATTTTACAGTGTTCCATGTACTTGTGTCGACTTTTGCTACGTTGCCAAATCATTATTTTGGAATAAAGAGGGAATAGTTATACCGAATTTATTCCGAGTTTATTAGTGAACAATTTATACCAAGCTTATACTTAGAATAATTATTCTAAGTTTAAATAAGGAATAACCTAAGAATAAGAGATTTTTATTAGTAACAGTGTAAATGTTTAGTCTGTAAAATAATATTTTTTGGTAATACAATATAAATATAAATTATTATAAACTAAACATTTTTACACACTATGTTAGATTATATTGCAACGTTGTATTATTGGGTGGTAGGTTACAAAAATTCATACCTACAAGGTGAACTGACTTGAGCAACAAATCCAAAAGATGTAACAGTACCTGTTAACATTTTAAGCACCTGGTATCCTAAATATTAAATTCAATTAGTACCGCTAGCTCCATCTTTCCTAAAACATTTTTAATAATAAAATAATGAATACGGTCTCTATAATTATAATTGGAAGTTCAAAGTAGCTACGCTACGAGGTGTACTAATGAGTTGGCATTATCGAGTTCAAGAGGTTTTAATAATTATTCCCAGTCTCTTTTCTTCTATTGATTTACTGTCATATACAGAAAGTTGGAATATAATACAGTAAACTAGTGGCAACTCTTTAATTGAAGATTCTGTAAACCAGAAGCATCTCTTGAATTTGGAGATTCCGTAAACTTGAACAGCTTGTAAACTTTAAGCTCTCGTATGTACATTCTTAACTGGATTATCTCTACAACTGGGGCAGATCATCCCTCCACTAGTGATCTTCCATAATCATTTGGAACCACCTAGACAGTGCCGTAACGACCCCAAGGTGCGGCGAAGGATCGTCCACTATTGTAACAGATAAGTTTATTGTGATCTATCAAGTTTACTGTTCCCATATTTTTTCTCTTTTATTTCCGTGTATATCTATCTATATCGTCAACTATATTAGAATAAGTATTTTTAAAGAACTGTTTGCGGATTATTTTGTTGTAACGTATTCTCTACCTCATTAATTTCAGCACCAAGGAATTCTTATTATCTTTTATATGTTTGTACATTTTCAAATCATTTTTTTATCTTCATAGACAGTTTTTTCTGACATCTTTCTGTCATCTTATGATACTTATTTAAATAACTCAGCTTAAAACAACTTTCTTCAGTAGTATCATAAAAAATAAAAAGATTTCAGTGGCGCCCTTATAATTTCTTAAAGAAACAAATATTGTACAATAGTCAGAGCTAATGAACTTACTCACCCCTAGCCGAGGTATTTAACTATCATAATTTTTGTGTGATAAACATTTATAAATTCTGTTAATTATTGAAGTATCTTTTAGAACTAATTAAAGACGAAATTAAGCTTAATGTTTGTTTTATTGTAAATTACATTTTTTCTTTTGGTATATTGTTATTTATTCAAAAAAGTTAACTAAATATTATTATAAATTCACTATCAACAGGTAACTCATATTACAAATTGTCGCCCAACGCACAAATAATATTACAAATTGACGCTAAACGTAATAATTTGGTTACAAATTGACGCCCAACGACCAATTAATATTACAAAGAACCGGCGAACAATAGAGACAATTTTGCTATTACTGTTTTTTTTTTTTTAAATATTCCCCATGATGATTTATACACTTTTTCATGCGTTTGAACCAATTGTCGAAGCACTTTTGCCACTCTGATTGAGGTATCTCCAAAGCATGCATTTTGAATGCAGCAACCATCAGCCAAACCAGTCGAAGAACCTGACAAAGGAACAAATTGAAAGCTTCATGAGGGACGCTCCAGATAAAGAATATCTATTACTCAAAGTAATAGCATTACTTGGAGTTGCTGGAGGTTGCCGAAGGATAAAGATCTATAATTTAGAAGTTAGTGATGTGGAGGATACGGGTACTCAGCTAGTAGTTAACATTAACCAGACAAAAACGCATACTCGACGATCTTTCACTGTGATTAACAGTGATGAGGTTCACTATTTGAATGTGTTTAGAAAATACATGAATTTACGGCAACATGTCTCCCTGAAAGCTCTTTTGGTGGGTTATAGACAAGGAAAATGTCTGTCTCAAAGAACTGGTATACATACTGTTGGCTGAGCACCTAATAAAATAGCCGTGTTCTTAAAACTAGACCAACCAGAAAAGTATACAGGTCATTGCTTCAGGAAGACATCGTCAACGTTGTTGGCCAATGCTGGAGCAGACCTTAAAGTTCTAAAACAGCACGGTGGATGGAAGAGTTCTTCAGTTGCAGAAAAATATATAGAATAATCGATTGAAGGCAAAAACAAGATTGCAAGAATGATCCAAAGGGGCAAAACTTTTGTTGAAGTGCCACACGTCTTCCGCGATTACAGAAAACACTGTAAATCCATCAACAACTTTACATATTGCTGGCAAGAGCAGTTGTACAATTAATGTTTATCTTATTATTTCAAAGACTTGTAAGGGGCAAACAAAATTTACAGGTGAAGTTCAAAAACTTACCCATCTTTGAATATGTTGATTGAAGCCACACCAAATAGACCAAATAGCCTTCATAAACGAAATCAACTTAATTTATAGATTTTCTGCGTATAATAAAAAATATGGCCGGCTTCGTAAACTTAGTTTTATTGTCAAATTTGTTAATCTTTTTATTGATTTTATTAATTGCACGTATAAACTATATTAATATAATATAAAAAATTCTCGTGGCACTGTGTGCGAGATTGAACACCTCCAAAACTGATTTTTACCAAATTTTATATGCAAATTCAGGAGGTCTAAATATGAATATTTTTCATCCCCCTAAAAGATAAGAGTGGACCACTTCTAAATTTTTTTTTATTTTTTTTACAAAATGTTTTGTATTTATTTTTTTATGGTACAGCATACAAAAGTACACACTACCCTAAATTTTCACCCCTCTAATATTACCATTTATTGTTTATTTGTTAATTAAAAAATTTATTTTTTTGCAACAATTGCTTTTATTTTGCAATGACAGAATATTACTCTCAACTTTTCATCCCTCTATGATTAACCCCTATTTTTTATTTGTTAATTATTTTGTCATGACTATTTTAAGGCAGAATTGCGGACTATTTTTGTTTATGTATAAAGCTATTTCCTTTGTTTTATATCAATAGGTACAAGATATATATGAAGTAAATCATCCATAACACAAATGTGACTCAACAGTGAATAAAGGAAAATACCAAAATCTGTGATATTGATTTTGGTATTTTCCTTTATATACAGGGTGTTTCAAAAAAAGGTAGCACCGTCTCTAGGATAGGTAAAAAACAGAAAAATAATTGGGGTTGGCTTAGTGAAATTTTTTTCTAACGCCATCCGTTTTCAAGATAAAGGGCGTTGAAGAAAATGAAAAATTACACATTTCTTACGATTTTGCCGAAACTACTGGCACCATTGCAATGAAATTTTATACGAATATGTTTTGGAAGCTGATATATCCCATGAATTTGTTTTTATAACTAACTCTCATAGAGGGCGCTAGTTACACGATTCATACAACGTATTATTCAACATAACTTTTTTTAGGGTAGAATTATTAGTCAAAACTCCAAGTGAACATAAACATCGTTTAATTCTACACCAAAAAGGTACTCTTGGTAAAACTCGATATTATGTACCGTTTTCGGAATATTTTGATTTGAAAATTATGAAGTAATAATCGCTCCTGGTATAAACTAATGATAAAGTTCGCTTTTCTCTAAGTTTGCCATGTAAAATTTATCTTGAAAACGGATGGCGTTAGAAAAAAATTTTACTAAGCAAACCCCAATTATTTTTCAGTTTTTTACCTATCCTAGAGACGGTGTTACCTTTTTTTGAAACACCCTGTATACATTGTAATGAATATTATGATTTGAATGATTATTTATTGATTAATTGATTTGTATTTATACATTTTAATTGATTACTATCTGATCGATATTCTTTGATATTGTTTAAATATAATATAGCAGCAAGATTTTCTTTTTCTCAGGGTGGTTATGTTCTGCAAGCTTCTAGTTGGAAAATTAGGTAGGTATATGAATGAAAAATTGATTAATTATAATTACAAATTTATTATAAAGAGTTAAATTAACACTGTAATATATTGAATAACTTATAAAATAATAATTAGGAAAATAAGAAAAAGCAAAGGCCTTTTATTAACTAGAAAATAACTTACTTGATGTTGAAGTTGTGCCAAATTAATTATTGTTATTTTAAGTTATTATTGATTAAATTTATGTACTAACCCTTACTTTTTGGAAGTCCATCTTATTAAGAATAATAAAAAACTCTTCATTTGAACGTAATTTCCAAGTTTATTTGAAAAATTATGTTTTAAATTACAATGACGGCCGTTTCGCTAGACTTAGCATCGTCAGATTGACATTTAAGTTACATTTTGTTGATTTGTAGCTAGGTACCTGATGTTGTTTAGGTAGTATTAAGGCTAGACCAAGTATGGAAGTAATAATTTATAACAATATTAAAGCCTAGATGTTAATAGCCCTAAGGGATTATCCTGATCTTAGAGGGAAGTACATCCAGGATAATCCCTTAGGGCTATTAACATCTATTGTTATGTCTTATTACTGCTTAAGTCCTTTTATAGGTTTCTGACCTTCCAGAAATTTCTTGAAGGTTTTATGAATTAATCATGTGCTAGAACACTATATATGTGCATCTCCTTCTTTCTTTTCACATTATATAATTAATTTCTCGAAATTTCTGGTAGGTTTACATAACATGTTTATGTACAAAATATAATATTGATACATTACATAATAAAAGTTATTTCTAAGTTATTATAAAACAACTCTGTTGATATTATACTATTATTGAATATTTAAATGTTACAATATATAATACGAGTTTACATAAAAAAGTTGGAAGTTGGAGAAAGGACATTATTTAACAAAAATATCGAAAACCATAGTTCATTTTACAGTCAAATTAGACTACAATACATAGCAATGAGGGATGATTCCACTCTTCGTAATTCAATTAAGTATGTGTTGCAGTAGAATTCATACTTTTGGTAATAACTTTGTTAATATCCTGTAGGAATGGAATGAGGTGGCAAATATTGCTGTTATGGGTACATGGAATGATCTTTTTATTTGACATTGTCATAAATAATTTTCGTAAATAATAAAAAATCGCAAATAAATATAGTTTTAATTAGATTTTTCTGTTAATTCACAAATCCTTCGGGTACATTTTATGTTATCTATTCATAATAAACCAAGACTAAAAATAAATATGAATATCATTGCAATAGGATGTTCTTGGGTAGGTATCTTTTCCTTTCCGTAATTATACCATTAAAAATATTTTGAATTAATTGGTTGTGGCAAATAAGATTGCCTATTTGAAGATTGCGTATTTGAAAATTGTTTTTAAATTAAATACAGAAATAAATACTGGAAATGCAGAAATATTTAGTTGTATCATAAAAATGGATTGATAGGCACACGTAATGAAAATCCACACAATTAACAAACAATTTGAAGGTTATTTTAAAAATTATTTTAAAATACAGATACCTAAATGATTGGATATGTAAATTTATTTTAAACATATAAATGGACTGCAACGCTCAAATGGAATAATAGTAAACATAGTGTAATTCTGAATAACTAAAATATTTGTATGTTTTAAATAAAGAATTGACAATATACAGAAGTTATCAACATACCGATACTAGTAAAATATGCAATTAGGAAGTATCACTGCATTTGTTTAGTATAGGTACTTGACAATGAAAATTTCTGTACAAGTAGATTAAATAAATCCAGATTATATTTATTAATTATACATATTTATTAATCAGATTAAAGTTTCTTTTTACTACCACCAGTCACTATATCAAATTTTGTTATAACTGGGCTATATAATCTGTATCGAAATAAATTCCTACTAATACTTTGATCATACTTTTTAGTATTTCTAAACAGTTTTCTCTTGGATTTTCCAACACTGCCAACATGTTAATGATAATATTTTTTTTGTTTTTCCCAAGGCCATCAGAAGGGCCAAAAGAGATTCTTGGAGGAGGTTCTGCCAGAGTTCCTTTAAATCCCCACCAATATGCTTACCAGGTTGGGAAGTCCACGGATTTGGCACTTAACAACCTCGTAGGAAAAATCAGCCACTCTGTTGAGAACAAAAGAAATTGCGCTGACAGCTTTGCTAGACATTAAGGGAGCCTTTAACAACGCATTACCTTACTCTCTTCAGCGCAGGGGAGTATACAGAATTATTTGTAGCTGCATAAAAAACATGCTTGGAAATCGGTACATAGGAGGAAGCTGGATAATCCACGACAGTCGACTCTTTACTGTGAACTCATTCTATTTGTGGAGGAGGTAAAATATCTGGGAGTAATCCTAGATAGAAAACTTACCTGGGAGAGCAGTAAACAAAGCCAGGATATCCCTCTGGAATCTCAGAAGGGTCTATGGAAAATCGTGGGGATGAATCCCAAACAGATTTACTGGATTTATCAAACGGTGATAAAACCAATGTTCACGTTTGGCTCAGTGACGTGGTGGTCGAAGGGACTGCAACAAACTGCTACAGCAGTTTGCAGAGAATTGCATGCTTGGCCATTACGAGCACTATGCTCACCACTCGGGCAGCGGCTATGGAGAGATTTCTAGGGTTAACTGCTCTCCTCAATCTTTTGGAGAAGGAGGCTAGGACACGATGTATCTAGTTTTTCAGTTTATCGCGTATAGACAGATGGAATTTTAATAATTTATTAATGTAAAGCAATTAAAACTCAAAAGTAAATTAGTGACAGTAATTTTATGAACGACTACTTTTCTGAATAGTTATTTTAAACTATAAAAAATAAGAAAGTATTTCTTTAAAATGAGTTTTTAAGTGGCGGAAGAAAAACCCAAAGTCTTGTCATGAACAGTTTAGAAATTATACATACGCAATAAATGAAAAAAATATGTATATTAATACATACAAAACCTTTGTTCTATTTATGTTACATCCTTAGTTTAGAGGATGGAACCTCTTCTTTACCTAATATTGATGACTCAATATAACTTTGTATGTCGTTCAAATTGATTGTTGTCACACCGTCTTTTCGTTTCAAATATTTCATTCAATACCAAACAGATGTAATACTTCTGTTAACAAGCTTTTCAGATACAACATGAATTTAAATACAGTTTTGTAAGGTTAATTTACCAACTGCCAGTGTGCAAATGTTCTTTTTTAATAACTGATGTCCCTTTCAGTGAAAGTTTTACTAATTTGGTTAACACCAACCAATTGGTTTCTACTTGATAGCTGTTTAAGAATACGATTAATTTAATTTTTTAATTTGTTTTGTTTCTTTTTTTATATATATTGATATGATTTATTTAGGTGATTTTTGTAATTTATTAATTTGCTTTGTTTGATTAGTTAGTTTTTATATTAATGTATAATTTTATACTTATTAGATTGTTTTATTTTGTAGTTTTAGTAATATTATTCACAATTCTTAAATGTTTTATCTGATGTTTTAGTTGAGTTTTGTAATTGAATATTATTTAATTTTATATAAAGTTTACTTTTTCTTTTGTATTTCTCTATGGTTGGGCGCCTTATCAAAATTTTAAAATAGCTCAGTCTACTTAATTTAAAATTGATATTTGAAATCTGACTCTTATCTTGGGTAGGATTCAAATTAAAATAAATATGTAAATATTATAACACAATGAATTTAATAACAAATGTTTCTAAAAAAACTCATACAAATAAAATAAAAACACTATCAATTGGTTTCCATATGCTTATTACAATGAAATTTATGAATAACCTGATATGATGGAAATGGAGATGATATACAAAAAAATTAATTTACAATTACAACAAAATAAAAACAAAAATATAAATCCTTAACTATCGGACGTACCTTGTATCACAGAGTCTTTTCAAATATTGTCCTCGTCATGCGCAACGTAACGAACACTGAGATCGGCTTCTACTTCGTTTACTCTCGGAAATGGAACAGCATACCCAAAAAGACAAGATGTCTACCACTCTTTCGATGTATCAATGACGCTTGAATTTAATCTCATAAATTCTATTGGAATCCGTCTTTGTTTTGTTCTATTTATTACTTTGGTAAGTAATTTAATAATGTTAGAATACTTTTATGCATGTATTTTTTTGATATTTCATGTATTAATTCAACATGAACTGACTTTGATTAATACAAAATTTTTTTTAGTAATTAATTAATACATACGATGTTAATGGAGATGCTACCAGGATCATAAGAGAGTGAATCATCGATTTCCTGGCCTTTTTATAGGCTTCCAGAGAAATGACAAATATGACGTAAAAAACGGAATTCAAATGTTCGTTATTTCCAAAAGCTAACCAAATTTTTCGAATATCAAGGTATTAAATTTACAATTCTAATATTATCTTTGATAACTTACAGTGAGATCTTAGTCTTATATTTACTAAAAATACATTTATATTATTTTTAATTGACTTCTTCCTATGAAATTTTGGATTTGAAATAGACAAATTTCTTGAGCTGTCAATTTATTCTAGACTTTCAAAATTTGAATTAAAACTATCAATTGTACTTAAAATTACTATCCATTAAACCATTAAACTAGTCCTATTTTAACCGATACCTACTATTTTAAACTCTAAAAACTAAAATTTAAACTTTTTAAGGGATTCTATTATTTGTATTACTTAATTATCCTACATACATTTTTGTTACATAAAATGTACTTTATTAATGTTTATAAACTAAGTTTTTCAATAGTCATTTCACTATCTAAGTGTTCTATCATAAGTTTGTTTGATTAAGTCCAGCACTTTAGATATGAGGATTAGTTCACTATATTTCACTATATTTATTACATGTTTTTAATTGTTCTTGTGGTTTTTTTAGGTACTCATGATCTATTGGAATATTTATTTGTTCAATATCGAAGACTACAATTGGTCTTCTTATACTTTTGTAAGTACTTCCTTTTTATAATACTAATTTAAATACTTAACTACATAAAATTCCATGTTTATTTATTAAACATATGAAAACTATTAATAGTTTTGATTTTTATTTCCTTTTTTATTGTTTTAGATTATAAATTTGATTTTGAAAAGAAAACTAGGTCAATGGTGAATTGTTATATGAATTTGCACTTATTATGAATTGGAAATATTTGATTGTGATAAAATAACAAAATATGGATCCTGTCCAAGATAAGTTTGTCAAGTACATTCTTTGTTTATTTGAATGTTTGTCTGTGAAAATTATAAAATTGAAAACTTTAGATGTAATAAAGAAAAAGTAACTGCTGATTCGATGAAACTTATTAAAATATCCTTTTATTATAAATTATTGAGGTAAGTTTTACTTCTTAAATTTTTAACTCTTAGTTATTTATCTCAATATATTAACGTATTGTCAACTAATCGCTTTTTAGATTTACCTGAGACGAAATGTTTATCCAGGTCTAGTATGTGTGATAAATATAAAAGATTGTTTTACCAGTTTTAAAATGTTGTATTTATTGATGATTTTATTACAATTCTTCATTTACAAGGAGTATTATCTTTGGAATTGTTTTTAATTGTAATTTTTTAATTGTATTGTCCTAAAATGATTGTGCGTTGTTTTTATTCTTGGTCATGTTAGTTTTACATGGCAGCTTACTCAAACTTCCATTAACAGGTTAAGTGCCGCAATGTTGAACATTTTAAAGTCCCCATTGGCCGATCACTTTTTTCATTAAATAGAATTTTCTATATGTCTCTATAACTTTAAATTAAAGTCTTACGCTCTCATGTCTGATTTTTACGTTAAAAATATTTTTTTTTTAATGTGAGTCCAGGTTGGAGTTTCACGGCCACTAGCAAGACTTTTATCATGGGATGCCATTGTGAGTCCAACGTGGCGTCACGCTTGACTTGTCGTCTCTTGTTTGCGAGACGCATAGACAGCGACGGCGCTCTTCGCTGTTTTATCAGTAACAGTATGCATATTAGTGCGGAATGCGGTACAATGCAGTCGTACGAGAAAGAGCAAGAAAAACTTCAAAAATATTGGCAAGAAATTTTGTCGGGAGAAGAAGCGTCGGATAATGAATCATTGTTTGGTGATGTTGATATTTCGGACGAGTACCAACCGTTTGATAGTAGTGATAGTGAATATGAATCGAGTGAGGTACAACAGAATCTGAAAAGAAAACGTGCGGCCGTAACCACCAAATCGGTAGGACAAGATGTGCCGTCCAGCAGTACAGAACAGGAAAATGCTAATTTCGGAAACTCTGTAGATGAAGTTATTGAGTTCGTCATTGCCCAAAATTTTTACGAAGAGGAATTTTTAGAAGAAAACATGGTGGTCAACGAAATGAATGAAGGTATTGTGTGGGGCCCAGTCAACGGTGAAAATTTGCAGAAACTTACATTTGAGGACAATCATTGCGCAGGTTTCAATGCGGAATTATATGGAAACTTCTACAACAAATCCCCCTTTGAATTTTATGAATATTTTGTAGACAAAGAACTTTTATCCATGATGGTAAGTTAGAGTATTACCTTTATTTTATTTCTGCCAATTTAGAAATATTTGTTTATTTTTAGGTCGAGGAGACAAATCGTTACGCGTTGCAATGTCAAGAAAAAAATAAGAAAAAAAACGCACGCATTACCACTTGGCGCAACACTGATATCGCCGAAATGCAACGATTCCTCGGTATAGTTATCTGGATGGGATTATGCCATTTCCCATCTTTGCAGTCGTACTGGTCAAGGAATAATATTTATTTGAATAATATAAAAAAAGTAATGTCACGAAATCGATTCCAGATATTATTAAAAATGCTCCATTTCAACGACAATTCGGTCATTAGTGATGACCGTTTGCAAAAGATCGCTCCATTGATTAGCAGAATAAAGCATAAATTCAAGGCTGCCGTTGTTCCAAATGAAAACGTCTGCATTGACGAAACTTTAGTACCTTTTCAAGGACGACTAAAATTCAAACAATATATTTCCAACAAAAGACATAAGTTTGGGATTAAGCTTTTTAAGCTTTGCCTGGAAGGTGGTTATACATACGATTTTAACGTATATTGTGGAAAAGAACATGTCGAAGGTAGCAGCGTACCAACAAATGTGGTGATGAAACTCATGGATGGGCTGCTTGACAAAGGACGAACACTTGCGGTTGACAACTACTACTCCTCAGTCACACTTGCACATGAACTCCTACACCGGAAAACTTATATAATTGGTACACTACGCGCAAATCGCAAGTATAATCCTAAAAATGTCATTTCCAAGAAATTAAAAGTGGGCGAACATATAGCTGAACAAAGTAACTCAGGCATCGTTGTTCAGAAGTGGAGGGACAAACGCGACGTACTCATGATTAGTACCAAATTCGACGACGAAATGGTGACAATCCAGAAGGCACGGGGTGATACTGTCAAGCCAAAGAATGTAATTGAATATAATAAATATAAAAGCTTCATTGACATATCAGATCAAATGAAGAGCTATAATTCTTCATTACGTAAAGGAGTTAAGTGGTATAGAAAATTGTCGATGGAGCTATTGACCGGTACAGTACTTATAAACGCTTACGTCGCACATCAAACCATTACCAACGACAAAATGACAGTTACCGAATTCAAAGAAAAGGTCATTCAGGGCCTTGTGGGAGATTTTATGGGCGTACCAGTGATTATAGAAAATGATCACAAACTTAGCGATGTTGGCCGTGCTGGCAGAAGACGTTGCACAGGGTGTTACTCAAAAATAGCAGAAGAGCATGGAAGAAAAGTTGCCCAGAGAAAAGCAACCAATACCACATTGAAGTGCGATGGCTGTGAAAAATTTTATTGCCTCGACTGTTTTTTTGTGGCGCATTCTGTGAAAAAAACATAGATAAGGATGTTAGAAATAATTTTGTTATTGTCATTTCTATTTTGTATGAAAAGAATGCTAATTTATTTTTACATTGTTTTTTTTGCCGCGCATTGGGCTATAAAAACACAAGTTAGCACATTAGAATTAATTTTGTTTTTATGTTATTTTTTGTACAAAATAAACCATTATTTTTCCTAAAACGTATTTTTGAATTATTATTCATAAAAATATATATATCTAAATAAATATATCTAATATTCACAATAAAAAATAATCTAATATTTATAATATTGACATTAAAAAATTGTGAATATTATAGGCCATGTGAGTCCAGGTTGGTCTCTCAGAAGCACAGGCCAAGTACGGTTTCTAGCCTATCTGGCCGGCCGAAAACGCTCACTTGTTTTTTAAATACGTCTGCGAAGCCGCCGTGGAGCTACGCAAGAATTAACGATAGACTAGCATGTGAGTCCAGGTCGGACTCGCGCGGCCCGTAGATCATTTTCATGCGTGAGTCCCCGTTGGCTTCACATGGCACTTAACCTGTTAAGTAAGTCCTTTTTAAGGTTTAACACTACTAATGTTCATTTCTTTTCACAGTATCCTAAAGAAGAATTTAAAATAAATTCGAAAGCTCGATAATTGACAAATAGTTTTATTCACCTTTGGCCGTGATCCTGACTACATCCCCAGATCGGGTACCTGTTTCTTTTTGGGTCCAATCAGATCAAAAATATTTTCGATATTTTTTAGTCAATTGTTCAATTTTATATTAATATATGTAGGTATTTTAAATGAGTCCATTATTTCCCTTTTTTATTTATTAATAAACTTAACAAAACGTGATTGTATTCAACATTAAGTTCCAAGTACTCATGGATTAGGAAAGGATTTATTTTATCATAGACATAAAACAATAAAATGAATAAAAAAAAGAAAAAATCTTTATTTTGGTTTTTGAATAATAAAATTCGTAATCATTATATCGATAACTGGTGCATTCACTTTAATGGAAAGTAATATACCTACGCACGTCTGTATTAACGTATTAACCGGTTTGGAACAAACACAAAATTGCATAAGTTGTTCTGTATACTGGGTAAGCTAAAATAATTCAATTTCACATAATATAACTATCTACTAGATATAAGTTGCTACAAAGGGTACCGCCTAGCGGCAAATTTTTCTTTGTCCTTTTATACTTCGTAGTAATTCTGTCTTTGTCATTACTTTTTCCGGACTAATAATCCTATTTTTCATAAATTCTAAAATATCTGCCTTCTTTGAACTAGAATTTGGAATTTTATTTAATATCCGCGAATGATAGGAAGCATTGTCCATAACGACTACTGAATTTGGAGGAATGTTAGGAAGAAGATGCTCTTGAAACCATTTTTCATATACATCTGCAGTCATATCCTCATGACAGTCGGCTGTACATTGCTTAATATTAGTAACGCCTTTGGTATAAAACCGTTTTCACTTCCGGCGTGAAGAAACTGCACTTTCAAGGCTGATCTACCCAGCCATACTGAACAGTATCATGTGTGTCAAACCAAGTCTCATCTAGGTAAACTATATGCCTTTTTAATTCACGATACTTCGTTATTTTATCTAAATATTGTTCACGGAGTACAATAATACGCCGCAATTCCATTATAGATAGATAGATGTTTAAGAGGTGGCCAGAAGCCTATTCCACTGCGACCTATTCAGATCTATTGTGGTCCTCGAAAAATTAGATTACATCCCCCAGTCCGACTCTCTTAACGAAGTCTATAAGCTTTGAGACTGTAACCTTCATGTAGTCCCTTGCCAATGGATATTCTTCTCCTAAAGTCAGGAACCGCATATTTATCAGACCGTCGCACTGACATAAGATGTGCTCTGGTGTTTCCTCTTCTAGGTGACAGAATCTGCACAGATCCGTCTCTGTCAACCCCATCAGCTTAAGATGCCTGTTTAGCCTACAGTGCCCCGTCAATAGACTTACTACAGTTTTGACCGTTTTCCTGTCTTTACTCAATAAGTCTGACGTAAACTTTTGCGAATGTTCCATTATGAACTGTTTCGCTTGCCTTTGTCCTGGTGAATTCCACCACCATTCCCGTGATTTTTGTGCCACAAATGTTTTCATGGCCATTTTTATTATATTTTTTGCAATGCCGCAGAAAGGTTCCGGTGCAATAAAAGGCATTGATGAGTCTAGTTTAGCCATTTCATTGCCTTTTAGACCCCTATGACCTGGTATCCAAGCTTCCGGAACCTTGCTACGACCCCCAGAGTATTCAGAGCATACACACAGTCCCATACTAGCCTAGAATTGACCTCTACAGTATCTAGTACCCTTAGCACCGCCTGACTGTCTGTGAAGATGGCTATTGAACGGTACGTCCTATCCAGCTCCAGGAGAGAAAATCGTGTTTATCTGTAATAAACAAACAAGACCCCTATTCTTGACGGTTATAGAATAGAACAGCCAATAGAAAGTGGGCGTGGTTCTATTGAAAATGCCAAAACCGTATTCTTGAAATTCGTTCTCTCTCACTGTACCGATGGAAGGGTTGCTCCCCGAGAGAACAATTACTTCTATTGGTTATTTTTGAAGGAACCGCTATAACAATAAAAAGAAGGTGTTAGGGATTTTTATTTTCGAACCAAAAATAGTATAGAAGTAATTTCTTTCATAAACCAAACACAACCAAACAACAAATTAAACTAACGAAAATGACAGAATATTTTGTTTAGTGTTTTACTCCTTATTTGATAAAGTGTCAATCAGAGAACAAAAATATCGATATGTTTATCTCTTTTTAATGACAAGAAATAAGAGAGAGAGAGATAAGTTTCTCGGATAATATTAAAGCATATCGACAACATCGCAAATTTTCTACCAATCTTATTGAAACACATCACTTACCACTTGTGACGTATGTAACCATTAAATTTAAATTTCAAAAGCCGATTATGGCTAGAGGATTAATTTTATAAAAATTTTATTTGTACAGTTGAACCACTAAAAACCTATTTTATAAGATGCAAATATAAAAAAAATCATTAAACTAGTCCATTGTCGTAATTTCTGCTTGAAAAATCGTGGCATTTTGGGATAGACTTACTGGGAATGTTATCCCTTGTTTCCTTCCGACTACGCCGGCTCCCACGCCGGCGCCATTACAACCATTCCTTTATCTAATTTCTTATAATTAAAAGCGCATTCTAATAGTATACCGCGTATAGTTTCTAAGCTTTTATAATTATAATCAGGAGAGCATCGTCAATATTTGCAAATTTTGTTTTTTTGTTTTTCCGCACCTGCGAATAATCTATAACGTCACCGCGCGTAATAACCCGAGAAATAGTGTAAATAGAAATTTTAGTTAACGTATTAATTCGCTTTATTTTAACCACATCTGATTTTTTATTATCTTCATTTTTAAAATAACCCTCTGACAATGAATGTGTAAATCTTTATTGCAAAATTCGCTACTAACCTCACCTGTTGGCGATATCATATCTTCTGAATTTAAATTTTGATCTGGATTTCCATTTTCTGATTCAAAAGGTCTCTAAAACGCTGCCATAATATATGTAACTAATTTAAGGTTATCAATTAATATGGGGAAAAATTACAATACGTAAACCAATTATTAAAAATGAAATACCGAAACAAAGATATATCTAAAGTTAATACTAAACAGCCTCAAATAAAAATCTGGACCCTGCGTCCGCACTAGACACCGACTTTATGAGCTATATAAAAACTGTCGCAAAAAATAACCCCGAGACCCCTGCACGCAACAGAATACAGCGGACCATTAAAAGTCGTCAACAAGTCGCGTGCGTACCCCACTTGTTTTCGCGCTGTACAACTACCAGTCTAGAGAGAGCTGGGTTCCGACGATACAGAGTGGACAAATATGTTGTTTTCATGCCATTCTTTCTACTTTGAAGCCTAGTAAACTAACTCACTCTGTATGACACTTTTAAATGGATTTTAGCAATGAATATTGGAAAGACTATAATACTACTGGCATTCAAGAGGGTTCTAGAGAAAATATGGAGAAGTTTTTATAGCGGTGTGAAAATATAAATAATATAATAAAAGCCAGATTTTTGAAAACGATGAAATTATTTTATTATGTGTTAGGTATGTTTATACAGAATTTTTAAAATAAAGATCTTCAATTGTAAATTTTTCAATAAAAAAGAAAGCTCAAAAAGTACCCCTTTTTGTATAGTTTTGTATATTTTCACAGTGTCTTAAAATTTAACGCTTTAAAAAAATTAATTTATTCATTTATTTATTTGGCAATAAACGAGAGTTTACTTTACAAATAATCTACTTTCAAATTAAAATAAATAAACAAAATAAAAATATAGAAATACACAAACTAATATTTAAATTCCTACACAAAACCTAAAATAATTACACATCACAAAATTGAACATAAAACAAAGTAAAAATATGTAAAATTAATCAACCAAATTGGTTAGAACTGACTTTTTTTAAAGAATTCAGTAATATATTAAAAAATCCTCATTTAACTAATAGGATTCTGCACTTATAAAAATCTTCATTTTAAAACGCATTTGCGTATCGTAATGTAACTTTTATGCACAAAATTTTTGTTTTAAATTAATGGTTGGCAGGATGAGTGAAGTATCTAATGGCAAGACTATTGACAATGACATTTGTGGCTAACCGCAATTTATTAATTTTATATTGTTCTTTAAAAAAGTATTTGTGAATATGAATATCATCTTTTACTTATATAACAATTATATTGTTATTGGTGTATTATTCATTTTAAAATATTTTAAAACATTAACATTTGATATTTAACTGAGTCTATGTAAAACCTAATAAATTAGCATACATTTTTATTTAGAACTCTTTTAGAATAATTAAAAACCTTGTTTGAATAATTACCACAACTACTTTTTTATTTTATTTATAAAAAAACTAATTATATCAGCTTATAACTTCCTGACATGTGCCAATATAAGGTTTGTTCATACAGAAAATCCCTGACAAGTTTCCAACATGTTGTGGATATAACAGGTTGGTGACAACTAATCATGGACTTGTCCCTGATCTGTCGGTAATTTGTAAATGTCCTGTATGAACATCTATTATAAGTAGACGGTAATTGGTAACACAGAACACAAATTTTGTGTGTATTCTTTTGGTATTCTGATAGTGTTGATGATTCACTGGCAACTGCCGGACTGACTCTAAAATGCTCTATAAATTCTTCACTGTTTGATTAATAAAGTTTTTATTTTTGGGTTTTATTCTCTCCTCAAGAATATCTTCAATATCGGATTCTGTAGAGGATGCATATTTTAACGCATACTAAACTAAACACTGACTGACTGATTAAACACTATCTACCATCATAGAATAAGATTATAAGTAGAAAAATTCAAATCAATCAATGATCGGTATCGTCACAAATCATTTGTTAGTCACAGAACAAATCTTGGGCAATTTACTTGAGATTTATCCGCAAACAGTTTTGATTGTCCTCGGATTATTAAAATTTTCTGTACGAACATCCGACACTTTGCTTGAAAACTGTCAGAAATCACTGAGAACAGACAAATAAATACTGCGTAGACTCATGATGTCCCCGACAGGTTTTTGATTGCTGTATGAACAAACCTAATCAATCACATAGAGCCGGCTTCACTGCTCTGAATTTCAGTAAATCATAAATGTATTATTTTTATTTTATTTTTTATTGAATATGAGACATTAATGTTGGAAAGCTTTTAATACTAAGTAACTTTTTGATGTAAAATATTTGCCTTTCTTTTTGACCTAAAAGCTACATCAACGCCCATAACATTTTGATTCCTTCTTATCCACTTTACGACTTGTAGGAAGATACAGCACGCTAGTAGGGAGAGATATATCCTCTAGTACGGAGAAATATATCCACTAGTACGTAGAGATATACCTACCCGTTCGTAGCAGCTCTTTTAACGAAGAAGTATCTCACAGTTACCTTAGCAGCTTTTTATGACGAGAAATATCACAATTGATTGCAGCAGCCCGTTGATTAGTTCTTTGATGTGAAGTAAAAGCAACCGCCACCAGCCAACACCCCAAATACAAGCATCGGTAAACAAACCGAGACCACCGGACCACAACAGTACTAAGATAAGTCAAGTCCATTTATAAAATTTCCTTCTATAGACCTTCTTTGGCAGAATTATCATTTTTTTAAATAAAACAAATTAATATTCTTTATATCAGTTTGATTTATATATCCACTAACTATAAAACTTAAGGATGTAGCGTGTTCGGTTGTAATTAAAAGTAGTTTTTTCTACGACTGCTATGGAAAATAGTCCTTTTCCCACAATTTACGAAACTACTGGTAAAAGTTGCCCAAGCCGTGGGAAAAAATCTTTCGATTTTCGATTATAGAATGCTTTGGACTACTGTCATAAAACGTCAAACGTTAAAAAGTACAGAGTACCCAAATGTTAGTGTTATGAAAGTAGAGAGAAGGTGTTTAATTTTAGTTTAATTCAACTAAATTTTGTGTTAAAATATAAAAAAATAAGTAGGTACCTAATTATGGACATCAGCGACAGTGAGTTTGAAAACACACCCCCTGAAATAATATCTATATAAATGCTGGTGCTGAGCCGTCAACATCGTCAACACTATACGAAACTCCAGGAATAATATTGAAAAACTGTTCTAATATAACTATAAATTATCATAACAATTAGTTTATAAGTACCTACTTGAAATATATTACTTTGAAATTGTTAAATTATTTATTAATTTGCAGTGGGAAAAGCTATTTTTCTCACAAACGCACACTCGTGAGAAAAATTGAGCTTTTCCCACTAGTTGCACAATATACTATATCTTTGCTTTCAAATTCAGTCTAATTACAACGTGTTTCTATCTTTTTCACCTTCTTTGTGTAATTTCAGTTGTTTAGTCGTAAACGTATAAAAAGATAGTGGCGCCCTTAACCCTTATACACCATCAATCCTTTCTATGGTGAGCATCAACTTAGAGACGAACTACTCCTTGAGAGAGTCTCTCAGTCGGAATCTTTTTGGGAGTATTATTGTTACAATGGCATTTAGTATTTTAACTCTTTGTTTTTCTTCACAATGTGCTTCATACTCACTATTTGTTCTTCACGAACCCCTTTTGCTCTTTAGCTATTTGTTTGTGTTTAGTATTCATTATTGTTTATCGCTGAGAACCAAACGAAAAATTAATACTAAAACAATTTTCAATGGTAGTCGAGAACTTTAAACTGTTTGATAAAAAGTTATTAAACGTTGTTTAGTTAAGTATTGTTTAATTGACTGCCATGGCATAGTATAATTAATATAAAGGAAATAAACCTTTATGTTTGGTCATAGCGTAGAACAAATAACTCAACCAGAAAAATCGCTGTATAATATATCTGAAATTCAGTGTTTCTAGGTTATAAATTTATCAGTAAAGATTTTAAATATTGGATTCTAGACTACAAAGTCAGTTGCATTCGATTTTGTTCGTTTTTGGCTAAGTAAGAATCAGTAATATGAAACAAAATAACCAATAGAGCAAGATTAAGCATATTTTTATTGGGAGAAAATCTGTTGAAGTTTTAGAGATAAAGTGGTGATGTTAATATGAAAAATAAACTTATGAAACTAACAATATTTAACTATAAGGAAGGCCAGCTACATTTTATGACTGGAATTGTATAAATAAATAAAAAAATTCTAAACAAATGATCAATTTAAAAACATTTGGTCAAGACATTGTTGAAAATTTCGAAACTTTTTTTTTTATATACAGCGTGTCCACGGATGGGGTATCCTATAGGTGAAAAATGTTGAAATATTAGTTTTAGTGAAAAATGACATTCTTGTTAAAAAGTTTTGCTTGTTCTGAAACCCTATAAAATATAATAAAATTCAAGTATTTCAAAATCCGTCTCATTTTATAGCCAGTTGTATGAAAACTGTATGAATTTTTGCCCAAGTTCGAAAATAATATATTAATCTAGTGAGTTACGTTTACGATGTAAGAAACACTAAATAAACAAAAAAAAATCTATTCAATATATCCTTCCCCCGCTACAAAACATCTTTCAATTCTATTTCTAAATTCTTTGTAAGTATTTCGCAGAATTTCTGGGGTAATTTCGTTTACGGCGTTAGTGATAGCTCGTTTCAAGTCTTCAATATTATGGTTTAAATTATTTGCATAAACTTTTTGTTTTAAGTAGCCTCATTAAAAAAATCTAAAATAGTTAAATTGGGGGATCGGGGCGAACAAAATATTGGTCCATAACGTCCCATCCAACGCCTGGGAAAATATTCATCCATCTAATTAGCAAAGTCGAATGTGACGAATATCCATCATGTTGAAAGTACATCTTAGACCTTTGCTTCAAGGGAATATTAAGGTATTAAGAAGTTGTCAAGCAAGTACAAATATACCTCCTGATTTAATGTAGCTTCCAGAAAATACGGTCCGATTATTCTATCCGGTAAAACCGCACACCAAACATTAACTTTTTTAGCAAATTTACTATTACAGTTAATCCTGTAGCTCGAATTTTCATTAGCCCAATATCGACAATTTTGGGAAGAAACTACTACGCTTGTTGTAAACGTTGCTTCATAAGAAAACAAAATATTATTATGAAAGAATCAAGTTTTTCACCAATCATCACACAGAAGTCCAACCTTGTGTCATAATTATAATCTTGTAAGGTATGAATGAATTTCGGTTTGAATGGATAAATTTTGTTTTGCTTAAAGATTTTCTGTAAGTGACTCCTGCAAAAACCAACCTCTACTGCTGTTTTTCGTAGACTCAACTTGGAATTTTCCTTTAACGAATGCATAGCTAGTGCAGTAGCTGCATTATCCTCCTCAACGAGGAGAAGCCTTTTTCAATTTCTTTTTGTCTTGAACAGATCCTGTCTCATCAAACTTCTTTATTAATTTTTTTAATCCACACCGCGTAATGGATACATCTGGATATTTTTCGTGAAATTTTGCAATTGCATACTGGTACGAAACTTCCCCAATACCATAACACTTAATAAGATATACGGTGCGGTCCATATGTATGGAATAAATTCATTTGTAGCGTTATTATGTACTATATGAAAAAAACCTGAAACAGGTCGATTTTTATTCTTCAATTGACAATTTACAGTATAAAAATATTATCCCCCTCCAGCACTCCTTCGGAATTATAAGCACCCCCTCGAAAATTTTAAATTACAAAGGGGGTCGTGTGGCACCTCGTTTGAAAGGGATTTTAGTCCTCTGTTCAGCAATATAAAGTTTTTTAAGTTTGGTGCAATCATAACTGAGAAAATTGATTTTTAACATGTAAAATTTTGATAATGTCTCTAACACAAAACTTTACGTAGAATGAAGATAATAATGTCACATAATGATTAGAATGTGTTTTTCAATGTATTTGACACTTAAATTAAATGTTCAAAATGACCACCATTCACTTCTTGACAATAACCGAGGCGATATTGTTTGGTCTATTAAAATAACTTTAGAAATAATCAAGTATTTTCGTATCTGTTCTGCTAAATATTAGGAAAAAACTTTGAAGATAGTAAAGTAATAGTCAAAAAACTAAATAAACAATTGATATAAATCTAGTAGGCTGCTGTCATTTAGGTATTTAAAGTTACTAAAAGACGTCAGTATAATATTTGTGCGAGTATTAAATTTAATTATGGCTCATTTGTCCGAGACTCAAAGAATAGACATTTTAATTATGATTGGTTGTGGTAATAAAACCAGAACTCAAAAGGAGATTTGTGAAATTTTTAATAATAAATACCCTGGTCAACACGTTTCGCAGTCTACAGTTAGCAAAATTGAAAAAAAGTTTCGTGAAACTGGACATGTAAAAAATATTGAAAAACCAGTTAGAAATGTTCAATTTACTGATGAAAAAAAGTTAGATGTACTTCTAGAGATTGAGGAAAATCCGCATAAGACAACTCGAGAACTTGCCGCCGACAATGATGTAAGTAAATCATCTATTTTGAGAGTTCTGCATAAAGAAAAATACCACCCTTACAAAGTTCAGTTGGTTCATGAGTTAAATGAAGATGATCCTGATAGAAGGCAAGAATTCTGTGAATTGATGATGGATAGAATGAACGCAGATTTGCAGTTCATAAACAAAATAGTTTTTTTTGATGAAGCGACGTTTCATTTAAACGGAACGGTTAACAAACAGAACTGTAGATATTGGAGCAGAGAAAATCCTCACTGGATGTGTGAGGCTCACACTCAATATCCTAAAAAAGTTAACGTTTGGGCTGGTATCATTAACAATAAAATTATTGGCCCTTATTTTTTTTAGGACACAGCTACTGGTGAGGTTTATATAGATTTTTTGATTAACTTTTTAGTGCCTACATTACAAAGAGTTTTTCCTGATGTTAATCATCCAAATGAGATAGATCGATCTTTCTACTACCAACAAGACGGAGCTCCACCGCATTTTGCACGTACTGTTAGAAATTATTTAAACGAGGTTTTTCCCAATAGGTGGATTGGAAGACGTGGGGCGATCGAATGGCCGGCTAGATCCGATTTGACTCCTCTCGATTACTTCTTATGGGGTTATTTAAAATCTAAAGTATATTTTAATAGACCAAACAATATTGCTGATTTAAAAGTTAGGATAACGAAAGAAATTAACAAAATAACCCCCGAGGTCATACAAAATGTTGTACGAGAATTCCAATTTCGCCTCAGTTATTGTCAAGAAGTGAATGGTGGTCATTTTGAACATTTAATTTAAGTGTCAAATACATTGAAAAACACATTCTAATCATTATGTGACATTATTATCTTCATTCTACGTAAAGTTTTGTGTTAGAGACATTATCAAAATTTTACATCTTAAAAATCAATTTTCTCAGTTATGATTGCACCAAACTTAAAAAACTTTATATTGCTGAACAGAGGACTAAAATCCCTTTCCAACGAGGTGCCACACGACCCCCTTTGTAATTTAAAATTTTCGAGGGGGTGCTTATAATTCCGAAGGGGTGCTGGAGGGGGATAATATTTTCATAATGTAAATTGTCAATTTAAGAATAAAAATCGACCTGTTTCAGGTTTTTTTCATATAGTACATAATAACGCTACAAATGAATTTATTCCATACATATGGACCGCACTGTATACTCTTTGTTGAATAGTTAACATTGTTGTCAAATATTTATTAAACAATGACAATTTGAAAATTGTTTATAAAAGTTGACAGTTACTTGGGACGCGTAAACGTCACTCACTAGATGAATACATTATTTTCGAACTTAGGCAAAAACTCGTACGGTTTTCATAAATAAAACTGTCTATAAAATAAGACGGATTTTGGTAAACTTGAATTTTGTTTTATTTTATGGGGTTACAGAACAAGAATGACATTTTTAACTAAAACTAATATTTAAACATTTTTCACCAATAGGATATCCGTGGTATTCTTAGAATCCGAAATGGATTTTAAACTCTAACCATTCAAACTGTTGGATCTAAATGAGATATTTGGGATTTACGTAAAAGTTTTCACAGCCTAACTTCTCGTAATTCGCAAAACTAGCATAAACCAATCTGTTTATCGAAACGGACCCATCTTTTTACGGAAATAACTATTTATTTTTTAATAAGGATAAATTATTTATTGAACCGAAAGTTCCAACTAATAAACCTTTCGAAAAACAAAAAAGTATTATTGGTGGTTACTTACTTTGGGCTTGACACTTTTTCATTCCGCTCTACCCGTGTCGAATTTAAACCAAAGTTCGGCACAGAGATTTTTTTTAGTAACAAACAGGTACGTACAACACTCGACATGGAACTAAATCGTTGGCAGGCTTATTAACATAATCATCTATTTACCTACTTGAATTGGAGGTAAATAAATGCGGCAAATACATATACGTTTAGATTGATACACAGTGATTGCACAAGAAATGTTTTTATGTATTCCGTATATAAAAAAATTGCGAAAAAATAATTTAATTTCGGTGTCATTGATATCAAGTAACCCCGAGCGGGATTATGAGCCGAGTAAATTGTGCGTTGTAAGTGAAAGTTTTTGTTCTTCCCGATTTGCAGGTCCGATATCAAATGATTTTTAGAAAAATTTTCACCAAAAATCGGTTATGTAAAAATCTGTATCTGATTAGTTTTGGGAGAAATTGGAACTTATGAAGAGGTTTAAAATTTAACAAAAATCGTAAAGGTAAATATTCTTCATTGTCATTGGCTCACATTAACGGGGTATATAAAGATTAGGAAAATGTAAAAAAATGGTAAACATGAACACATAAACTAAGCTAAAGGAACCTCTGTAATCACACAAAATAATAAACTCATTGGAACGCGTTAGTATTTTTAAGGGGTCTGCAAATTAAAAAAAAAATTAAAAAAAAATAAACTTATAAAATAAGCTGTAACATGTCTATCGTCATGTCACCTTGCACTATTACCGACCGTAAACTATTATTAACGTTAAAACCGACCCCGATTCACTGTTAATGCTACTGTACACGAGACACCCCTTATAGACGCTAACTATTTATCTGTTTGAACGAGGCCAATCAAAGAACGCGTCCCTCGCTTGCAATTGAATAACGAACGCATTTCTTCTGACGACACAATTTCCGTCTTGAGCTAGACTATTTAATAAATCGCCCAGCAATTCTATATCCTTTTCAACTGATACTGATCATGCAAATTCTGAAGTTCCTCAAGGATCCAATCTCGGACCTCTTTTATTTAATATATTTATCAATGATCTTCTCTCCGTACTTAAATATGCTGCGTGTCTCTTGTTTGCAGATGATCTTAAAATTTGCTTACGTATAAGCACAGTCAGGGATTGTGTTATGCTGCAAAAAGATATCCATAGTGTTTACGAATGGAGTTTGATCAACAAACTTCACTTTAATATTAGTAAATGTAAAGTAATTAGTATAACTCGTTCTAAGGAACCCATTTTGTTCGACTATGAGATGGGAAGAGATTTATTGACAAGGTACACAGAAGTTAAAGATCTGGGTGTAACATACAATGATGTTTTTTCCTATGCCGCTCATTTAAAATATATTGTTTCTGCTGCCAATAAGATGTTAGGATATGTTATAAGACAAACCAGAAACTTTGACGATATTAACACCTTAAAGATTCTCTACTTTGCTCTGGTAAGACTTAAACTAGAATTTGCATCAATTCTTTGGTTTTCTGAATATGCAACTTCATTGGAAATAGTGGAAAGGGTTCAGAATAAATTCCTTAGATATCTGTATTACAAGAAATATCATACCTGGCCCGACTATAATACAGTCAGGACAAGCCATCTTAGGAATCAATTTAAAATATTATCACTAGATCAAAGAAGAACTATATCCGCTGTTATGTTGCTGCACAAAGTTATCAATGGAAAAATTAATAGCCCCGAAATTCTTTCTTTAGTGACATTCAATGTTCCTAGACGGCGCACACGTTCTATGTTAATGTTTTATATACCGAATGTATTCCTAACAGTTAGAGATCCTCTTATAATGATTATGAAATTAATAAATAATTATAATTTGCTCGTTGACATTGAGTGGAATTTGTCTGAAAAAGTTTTTTATAATCGCATATTAAACCACATTTTAAATAATTCTTTATGAAATTTGAAACTTGTGAAATTATTTTAAGGCTCTGCAGTTCATTCAATGATAGGATGGGATTTAAGTTATGTAGGTTTTGGATTAAATATAGGCATGCTAATAATTGTTAAATGCAAGTGTGTAATGTAGATTATTAACCATGTAATAAGGCCTCCAGGCCTGTTTGGTTAAAAATTAAATAAATAAATAAATAAATAAATAAATAAATAAATAAATAAATAAATAAATAAATAAATAAATAAATAAATAAATAAATAAATAAATAAATAAATAAATAAATAAATAAATAAATAAATAAATAAATAAATAAATAAATAAATAAATAAATTAATTAAATAAATAAATAAATAAATAAATATACTCTCGTCTGAAGAGTTTGAAAAAACCCTCAAGTACTCATTTTGTGAAATTTCCCCTTTTGGTTGTTGAAAGATACAACCCTCCAAGTTGGAGTCGAGTTACAGTCAAGTTATCTCCAAGTTGGAGCCAAGCTACAGTTAAATTACCTCTAAGTTGGAGCTCTAAATTTAGAGCCCAGTTATCGCTTATGTGTAGACAGTCCTTCAAACCACTTCTGAGCTGTTAAGAATACTATTACATCCCGAGCAGCCAGAACCATTAAAGAAACTTTCATCTCTCCACGAAGAAGCTGAAGCCGCCCTCCTAGACAGCACAGAAACCTAAAGTTAAGTCCACTTTTTACAACTCCAGTTCATTATCAGCAAGTACTTACAGTTTCAATAAATAATCTATATTTTTAAAAAACAGTTTCATTTGTATTCCTTAGACTATAAGTCTTAAGGGTGTAGCGTGGTCGGTCTTTATTCCAAGTAGCTTCTTTATTTGTTGTTTAATTAAACTAATTACAAGGTGTTTCTATCTTTCTCACCTTAGTTTTTGTATAGTTTTTTGCTTAATCATTCAAAAGATAGTGGCGCCCTTATTACTTATACATCCCAATCCTTCCTATAGTGAGCATTAACTTGGAGTAGAACCACCCCCTGGAGAGGGTCTCTTAGCCGGGATCTCTTTTGGAGAGTTTGTTAGTTACAAATTGACGCCCTGCCTTTTTGGGACTATTATTGTTACAAAGCATAACAAAATTTTATATATAAACAAGTCAGGGAATTACACACGATAATAAAGTCATTGGTGAATGTGAAAATCTATAAAATGTTGAGGAGAGCCTTTTGAAGATTTTTAAATATTGAATACATAATAATTAGCTAGATTACCACAAATGTGTCTTTGTAATATTTAATGGCAAGAAAAAATTAAATAAAACAGCTTTATTTCTTATTAATATTTAATAAAATACTAAAACAAAGATCTAGTTTCGTAATAGGTATTTAGGCACAATTTTACTATTTAATAACTTCAACATATCATCTTTCTTCCTTCCTGAAACAAAGTCAGAAAATACACTTACGTCTTTGTTGACTCAATAATGACAATAAAATCTAGCTACCAAAATTTAAACATGCATTTCAGTCGTTCAGTTACAAAATCTGGAATATTCATTGGAAAAAATGATGAACGTTTTCTCGGAGCAGGTCCCGATGGAATAATAGATTTTGACGACTCTATTTTATAAGTAAAATGTCCAGAAAATTCTCTGTCCTCTTTTGAACTTTGCGTGTTTCTCTGACAATGATTTTATTCTAAGGTACTATGTTCCCCTTAATCAAAATTACAATTTTTAGTGGGATGTTACTTTTAGCATAATCATCTGCAATGGACTAGTTTAGTAGGATCATATTAATCAAAATGATAGCAATATATATTTAGGATAAGATACCTACTTACTTATATTGGTATTCATTTTGCAAGTAATTTTGCTCATTTCGAAAAATTTAGCAATAAATAATTAGTAAGTTTTAAACGTAGCGCCAACTAATAACCAATAATGAAGTGTGTTTAAAAGTCAACGTTGTCACATTTTAGCTACGTTCGTTTCAAGTATTCTCAAAAAACTGGCGGCACAAAACACCGTGTTCTGTGACTAACTGATTGTACCAGTTGACAAGATATATGACAGAAGAGAAAATCGTGTTTATCCGTAATAAACAAACAAGACCCCTATTCTTGACGGTGATAGAATAGAACAGCCAATAGAAAGTGGGCGTGGTTCTATTGAAAAAGCCAAAACGGTATTCATGAAATTCGTTCTCTCACTGTACCGATAGAAGGGTTGCTCCGCGAGAGAACAATTACTTCTATTGGTTATTTTTGAAGAAACTGCTATAACAACACCAAGAGAAGGTGTTAGGGATTTTTATTTTCGAACCAAAAATAGTATAGAAGTAATTTCTTTCATAAACCAAACACAACCAAACAACAAATTAAACTAACGAAAATGACAGAATATTTTGTTTAGTGTTTTACTCCTTATTTGATAAAGTGTCAATCAGAGAACAAAAATATCAATATGTTTATCTCTTTTTAATGACAACAAATAAAAGAGAGAGATAAGTTTCTCGGTTAATATTAAAGCATATCGACAACATCGCAAATTTTCTACCAATCTTATTGAAACACGTCACTTACCACTTATGACGTATGTAACCATTAAATTTAAATTTCAAAAGCCGATTATGGCTAGAGGATTAATTTTATAAAATTTTTATTTGTACAGTTGAACCACTAAAAACCTATTTTATAAGATGCAAATATAAAAAAAAAATCACTAAACTAGTCCATTGTCAAGTTTTATACTATAAAAACAAAAATGTGCAAAATGTGTATCAATAACTTTCGGCTTACAGAATAGGAGCATCGCTTCTACCTTCTAAAAGATGGCATAGCATAAAATCTACAAAATTGAAAAATAATAGACCTTATCTAAGGAAAAAACAATATATTTTAATCATTTGTAAATGGCATACTGTGCTGAATATGAAATCATTCGCGATACTGAACATACCACCAACTCTACACCAACACATACTTCTTTAGAGACCGAAGTTAATTAAACTACGTCGGCTAACTAACTTATACAGTGTGGAACAACCACATGGAATAAACTCGATAGCAGATAAATGGGGCATGTTTGAAAAAACCCTCGCACCCCTCGATCAGTATTTCTAGTCCGCTTGTTATATCAATAATTAAGGTGGATATCGTGAAAACATTTGTATTTTTATTTGACTTAAAAAATATTTTGTATCTTGTAGTATTTAAAACTTTTTACTAACCTATCGAACAGGTATGAAAGGGCCATCATTGTCTCGTTCTCTTTCAAAAAAATTTATCAAAGAAGCTACCAGTTCTTTGCCGCGACTATTTAGTTGTTTTGGCATTTTTTCTCTTATTACACTGTTTTTGTTCTAAAAAGAACAGTTTTTTTATATTTCAAAATAACAACAAGAAAGAATAACTCAAAAACCACAAAGAAAATGACAAATACAAAACTAAATATACTAATCGGTGACAACGGCAACGACGCGACTTGTCAATCACGGCTACCAACTTTATGTAAACAAATTTAAGTATTTTATATTGATTTATTGAATGGAACATTTAATTTAAAAGTTGGAAACGATGCTTGGCAATTAAGACGAAATTAGTGACGTGAATCAAATTTTGTTTTGCACCAACTATACAGGGTTAGTATAAAGTATGGAACCCCCTAAGTATCTCCTCAACGGTTTGATATTTTAAAATGAAATTACTTATCCCCTTCTAAGAAGATCCAAGGAATTCAAAAATGCTATCAAATTTAATGTACCATTTGCGGTTAAACCGGAAATGCATATCAACTTTTTTATTTTAAATAGAACACCCTGTATATTTTTCCATTTTTGAATTCCTTGTGAAATTCTGCATACAGTAAAACTTTCCATTCATATTGTTGAGGCTTTAATCAATAATTTATCGTTTTTGACTTAGTTAGCCATGGATGAAATGTCAAATGGCGAGTAAGGCAAACTTAATTTATGGAAACATCCTAAAAACTTGGCAACATAACAATTTATTTATTTTAACAAAAAATAACACAAAATTAACAAAATTATATTAAATGTTGAAAATTACGCCCTTCTGCTATTTGACAATATCCTAAACGGTCTTCAAATTTCCGTAAAGAATTTTGCAAAAATTCGTTCGACACTTGCAGCAATAAGTTTCGTATGCGTAACTCTAAGTCATTTAAATTTGTGGGTCTATTTATGTATACTTTATTTTTTAGATAACCCCACAGAAAAAAATCGAGAGGAGTTACATCAGGACTACGAGGTGGCCATTCGATAGCACCCCTACGCCCTATCCATCGACCTGGAAAAACTTGATCTAAGTACTGGCGCACAATTCTAGAATAATGTGCAGGTGCGCCATCTTGCTGAAACCATATGTCTTCATCAGGAATTGCTGGGTTATTTGGATGAGGATAAAGTCTTGCAAATAGCGGGTACAATATAATTTGTTAATAAATTTAAATAATGATGTCCAGACAGATTACCTTCAATGAAGAAAGGTCCAATAATATTATCGTCTATCATCCCTGTCCACACATTTATTTTTTGCGGATACTGCGTATGTACTTGCCTCATCCAACGGGGATTATTTCTAGACCAGATACGATAGTTATGTCTATTCACTTTACCACTTAAGCAAAATGTTGCTTCATCTGAGAACACAATTTTTTGATAAAATTTGGGTTTGCTATACATCTGTTCTGAATGTTTTCGCAAAATTCTGTTCTGCGATCTGGATCATCTTCAGTTAATTCGTGACAGAAGTGAAATTTATATGGTTTCAATTTCTCGGATTTCATTATGTTCATGAAGGAAGTCTGGCTTATGTCAAAGTCAAGAGCTAACTGGGTAGTTGATGTTTGTGGATTTTCTTCAAGTTATAGTAACACATCCAACTTTACATTGTCATTTGTGGCGGATTTTGGTCTTCCTGACTTGGGTTCATTTACTACGTGATGTGTTCGTAAATAACGCCTTACAGTTTTCACAACTGTTGATTTTGTGATTTGGTGATCTGGATTAACTTCATTGAATAGGTTTAAAACTTCCTTATAAGAACGCCGTTTGTTCTCCATATCCTCGCATAATTAAAATTTCGATACGTTTTCCTTCACTTAGATACACCATAATAGAAAAAACAATAGTAACAAATAACAGAGAGAAATATTATTGCACAACTTATACCACACTGATAGGTAGATTACTCAATAATTAATTTATTTGACAATTAAAGGTTTGACATTTCATCCATGACTAACTAAGTCAAAAACGATAAATTATTGATTAAAGCCTCAATTATTCAATAACAATATGAATGGAAAGTTTTACTGTATGCAGAATTTCACAAGGAATTCAAAAATGGAAAAATATACAGGGTGTTCTATTTAAAATAAAAAATCGTAGAGGTTATCCATGACTCGAATGTGGGTGGTACGAATAGTAGCAATAAAACTCGAAGTCAAACCCACAATATATATATAATTTAATGGAAAAAACTTTTACATCAATTCAGCGACATGTTTCGGTCTACTGACCATCATCAGGCTATAAGAGAAACACAAAGTTAGAGCGAAGTATTAACATGAGTCACAAGATATTGAACAAGTTAAAAAAGGTTAATTAACATATTGTAGAATATGGTACATAAGTAGATTATTGATAAATTAATACTAACTAAACAATGGAAGTAAACAAAAAGCAAGTTAATGTTAATAAAAATATATATAGTATTGAAACTCACCTATATATGCAGACAGCAAGGTTTAAAGAATCATAATAATAAAATTATTTGAAATTTAGAGAAAAATTAGTAAATTTAAATGATGTACATGTGGGGTTGAAAAAGAAATATGAAAATTGAAAATATGTAGATTAAAATTTTTTATATATGGTTAAAGAAGGGTATGAAATATGAAAAATTGGCAAATAAGAGTAAATACATGAGTAATAAAGAGAGGGTTGAATTAACAAGTAAGAAGAGATCCTCCTAAACGGGGGTTCAATCTCTTGCAAACTTTATTGTATACACCACATTCATCGGGTGGTTTGAGAATATCTCCCTTGAAAAGAGGTTTAAACCTCCTAATAAAGAAGGGAAAGAACAATATAATAATCGTCAAGATTAACATTGTTACCCATAATTGAAGTTACAAGTAATTAGTAAAAAGACTTTAAACAATCTATAAATCACCACTAAATGACCATCACATGTATGGATGGACTGTAACGGAAATGTTGAAACAGGAAAAACAAAAATTGTCAATCAATTACAATGTAGCCAACTAATAATTAGTCTTGGTGGAAACATAAAAAAAGAGAGTCTAAGGACGTATGTGAGAAAATGAAATTGAGGAAAAAGGAAATGTTAAAGTTAAAACATTTTTTTTAAGTTAAAAAATTCAAAGGATCTACCGTCTGCAAACATAGCGTGATATAACATGAATAACATACATTAGCAAATACGTGAAGGTCTATTCAAAAAAGAAGAACCCGAAACGTCAAAGTGAATTAACATATATGAAAAACAATAACAAAGTATTACAAATTTTCAAATGATATGTTTAGAAACAAATAATTCTCATTAGGTTGAATCTGTTCATTTAAGCAATTGAGAGATCTATCCAAAATAGCGGATCTAATTTCCAAGGACTCCAACAAATTCAATCTGACGCCTTTATTACAATTATGAAGTAATTTAACATTATTAAAATCACAAGAATGATTTTCTTCCAAAATATGATTAGCAAAGGATGATGGTGAGTTCTTAACTTCTGAATCGGAATATTTCTTAACAAAATTTATGTGTTCTAGAATACGATATTCAAGTCTTCTTCCACACTGGCCAATGTAAACCGCATTACAATCTGAACAAGATAATTTGTATACTCCTGATTTGTGTAAAAGTGGAACTATATCTTTAGTGTTAATCAACTTGGATAAAGTGTTCTCAGTTCTAAAAGCTAAATCTACATTATACTTTTTAAAAACATTTTTAATCTTATATGAGAAAATACCAGTGTAAAGTAAGGATCCAAAATAGGATCTTTGAATTGTGTTGTTGTCACAAGTGACCAAATTGAAAGAAAACCTGAATTTACAAAAATGTTTAGAATAGCATTTGTGAATTAAATCTAATGGATAGTTATTATTTACAGCTAATTGTTTTATTAAATTGACCTCACTCTCAAAAGCATCCCGAGACAAAGGTAAAGAGAAACATCTATAGAACAAAGCATTAAAGGCAGCAAGTTTGTGAGACATAGGATGACAAGAATTATAGTCAATAAGGCAATCTGTAGTGGTAGGTTTTCTGTAGATATCAAATGTGAAAGAATTATGTTGAATGTCTTTGGTGATTAGTAAATCTAGGAATGGAATTTGGTTATTAACCTCACCTTCAAAGGAAAATTTAATATTCACATGTAAAGAGTTAATGTATGTAAGAAATTCATCTACATCAGACCAAGTACCCATAAACAAAACAAAGCAATCGTCTACATACCTAGAATAAAATAGCAACCTATGTCCAAAATGAGAATTAAGATATCTTTTCTCTAAATTAGCCATAAATACCTCAGCTAGAAACGGGATAAATTAGAACCCATTGCTAAACCTGAAGTTTGTTTATAAAAACAGTTATTAAATTTAAAAAATTTTGTTCAAGTGTGAGACCTAAGAGGAAATTAAATCCAAAATAATGTGAGTAGGAACATTGTTAGCAAATAATAAGTCTCTAACCAAGGAAATACACTCTGATGGAGGGATACTAGGGAATAGATTGTTAACATCAAGCGAGAACATAATTGAACCTTTAGGGACTTTGAAATGTGAAAGTTTATTAGCTAAAGTCAAAGAATTCTTTATTGAATAATCATTAGAAAAATTAGTTAAATCTCTGAGAATGGAATTAAGAAAGTTAGCAAGTTTAGAAACAGGTGAATTGGTAAAGCTAACAACAGGTCTAATAGGGATATCTATCTTGTGGATCTTAGGTAATCCATATAATAAGGGGGTAACATAGCCATAGGACATAATTTAAGATAATGTGTATTGAAAAAGGAAAGGATATTGTTGTAATTAATTCTAAGACATTTTTAAAATTGTTATAAAATTTGACTGTAGGGTCTAATGGTAAAGTAACAAAGAAGTATCAGACTGAAGAAATGACTCAACCTTAGAAATATATTGGTTTTTATTTAATACTACCACACAATTACCTTTATCCGCCTTAGTCAAAATCAAATCATTAGTTTTGAGAGTCCTAGAAAGAGAAGTCAAATCATTAAAACCACTATATTTAGTAAATTGTTTGTGATGATGGATAACAGAATTACATCTTACAGATTCCTTCTGTAACTCATGCAAAATATCAGATCTGACAAGATCTTTATTTAACAAATCAGTATTGGATAAAATGTTTTCACAATCAATAGCAATTGTTTTAATATTATTTTTAAAATTATTATGATAGTTGAATTTAAGACCACTACTTAAAATTTTAACAAGATTATCAGAAAAAGTGTAATTACTTAAGTTAAGAACTCTATTATAAAATTGGAATTTTGAAAATTGAGGCTTTACAGTTTTAGAATCTGCAACTGACCGTAATAAACTTTTAAACTTATTGTTTAAATTATTGTACATATCAATACCAACATCCTCAACCCAATCCCTTATATCGTTGTCCAATACAACAAATTCAAAATTACTAATACGAGAATTTAGCAAAAAATACAAAAATTTGAGTTTAATATTAACAAAATTAAGATCATTATAGAGTCTCTTGACTTCACTGATTAACCAGAGTAACTTAGCCTTTCGTAAAGTTGATCTTGATGTTCTAGTATCAACATTAGAGTGCAAAGATATAGATTTAGGAAAACTCCTGAACGCTTACATTTTTGTAGAAACCATATCCTCAATAAAAACTTCTTCCTCTGAACCATAGTGTTTTCGTAATGGTGGATAACAGTAGCTAGACTAGCAGATATCAAATCGTAGAGGTTATCCATGACTCGAATGTGGGTGGTACGAATAGTAGCAATAAAACTCGAAGTCAAACCCACAATATATATATAATTTAATGGAAAAAACTTTTACATCAATTCAGCGACATGTTTCGGTCTACTGACCATCATCAGGCTATAAGAGAAACACAAAGTTAGAGCGAAGTATTAACATGAGTCACAAGATATTGAACAAGTTAAAAAAGGTTAATTAACATATTGTAGAATATGGTACATAAGTAGATTATTGATAAATTAATACTAACTAAACAATGGAAGTAAACAAAAAGCAAGTTAATGTTAATAAAAATATATATAGTATTGAAACTCACCTATATATGCAGACAGCAAGGTTTAAAGAATCATAATAATAAAATTATTTGAAATTTAGAGAAAAATTAGTAAATTTAAATGATGTACATGTGGGGTTGAAAAAAGAAATATGAAAATTGAAAATATGTAGATTAAAATTTTTTATATATGGTTAAAGAAGGGTATGAAATATGAAAAATTGGCAAATAAGAGTAAATACATGAGTAATAAAGAGAGGGTTGAATTAACAAGTAAGAAGAGAGATCCTCCTAAACGGGGGTTCAATCTCTTGCAAACTTTATTGTATACACCACATTCATCGGGTGGTTTGAGAATATCTCCCTTGAAAAGAGGTTTAAACCTCCTAATAAAGAAGGGAAAGAACAATATAATAATCGTCAAGATTAACATTGTTAACATTAACATTGGGTAACAATGTTAATCTTGACGATTATTATATTGTTCTTTCCCTTCTTTATTAGGAGGTTTAAACCTCTTTTCAAGGGAGATATTCTCAAACCACCCGATGAATGTGGTGTATACAATAAAGTTTGCAAGAGATTGAACCCCGTTTAGGAGGATCTCTTCTTACTTGTTAATTCAACCCTCTCTTTATTACTCATGTATTTACTCTTATTTGCCAATTTTTCATATTTCATACCCTTCTTTAACCATATATAAAAAATTTTAATCTACATATTTTCAATTTTCATATTTCTTTTTTCAACCCCACATGTACATCATTTAAATTTACTAATTTTTCTCTAAATTTCAAATAATTTTATTATTATGATTCTTTAAACCTTGCTGTCTGCATATATAGGTGAGTTTCAATACTATATATATTTTTATTAACATTAACTTGCTTTTTGTTTACTTCCATTGTTTAGTTAGTATTAATTTATCAATAATCTACTTATGTACCATATTCTACAATATGTTAATTAACCTTTTTTAACTTGTTCAATATCTTGTGACTCATGTTAATACTTCGCTCTAACTTTGTGTTTCTCTTATAGCCTGATGATGGTCAGTAGACCGAAACATGTCGCTGAATTGATGTAAAAGTTTTTTCCATTAAATTATATATATATTGTGGGTTTGACTTCGAGTTTTATTGCTACTATTCGTACCACCCACATTCGAGTCATGGATAACCTCTACGATTTGATATCTGCTAGTCTAGCTACTGTTATCCACCATTACGAAAACACTATGGTTCAGAGGAAGAAGTTTTTATTGAGGATATGGTTTCTACAAAAATGTAAGCGTTCAGGAGTTTTCCCTAAATCTATATCTTTGCACTCTAATGTTGATACTAGAACATCAAGATCAACTTTACGAAAGGCTAAGTTACTCTGGTTAATCAGTGAAGTCAAGAGACTCTATAATGATCTTAATTTTGTTAATATTAAACTCAAATTTTTGTATTTTTTGCTAAATTCTCGTATTAGTAATTTTGAATTTGTTGTATTGGACAACGATATAAGGGATTGGGTTGAGGATGTTGGTATTGATATGTACAATAATTTAAACAATAAGTTTAAAAGTTTATTACGGTCAGTTGCAGATTCTAAAACTGTAAAGCCTCAATTTTCAAAATTCCAATTTTATAATAGAGTTCTTAACTTAAGTAATTACACTTTTTCTGATAATCTTGTTAAAATTTTAAGTAGTGGTCTTAAATTCAACTATCATAATAATTTTAAAAATAATATTAAAACAATTGCTATTGATTGTGAAAACATTTTATCCAATACTGATTTGTTAAATAAAGATCTTGTCAGATCTGATATTTTGCATGAGTTACAGAAGGAATCTGTAAGATGTAATTCTGTTATCCATCATCACAAACAATTTACTAAATATAGTGGTTTTAATGATTTGACTTCTCTTTCTAGGACTCTCAAAACTAATGATTTGATTTTGACTAAGGCGGATAAAGGTAATTGTGTGGTAGTATTAAATAAAAACCAATATATTTCTAAGGTTGAGTCATTTCTTCAGTCTGATACTTCTTTTGTTACTTTACCATTAGACCCTACAGTCAAATTTTATAACAATTTTAAAAAATGTCTTAGAATTAATTACAACAATATCCTTTCCTTTTTCAATACACATTATCTTAAATTATGTCCTATGGCTGCGTTACCCCTTATTATATGGATTACCTAAGATCCACAAGATAGATATCCCTATTAGACCTGTTGTTAGCTTTACCAATTCACCTGTTTCTAAACTTGCTAACTTTCTTAATTCCATTCTCAGAGATTTAACTAATTTTTCTAATGATTATTCAATAAAGAATTCTTTGACTTTAGCTAATAAACTTTCACATTTCAAAGTCCCTAAAGGTTCAATTATGTTCTCGCTTGATGTTAACAATCTATTCCCTAGTATCCCTCCATCAGAGTGTATTTCCTTGGTTAGAGACTTATTATTTGCTAACAATGTTCCTACTCACATTATTTTGGATTTAATTTCCCTCTTAGGTCTCACACTTGAACAAAATTTTTTTAAATTTAATAACTGTTTTTATAAACAAACTTCAGGTTTAGCAATGGGTTCTAATTTATCCCCGTTTCTAGCTGAGGTATTTATGGCTAATTTAGAGAAAAGATATCTTAATTCTCATTTTGGACATAGGTTGCTATTTTATTCTAGGTATGTAGACGATTGCTTTGTTTTGTTTATGGGTACTTGGTCTGATGTAGATGAATTTCTTACATACATTAACTCTTTACATGTGAATATTAAATTTTCCTTTGAAGGTGAGGTTAATAACCAAATTCCATTCCTAGATTTACTAATCACCAAAGACATTCAACATAATTCTTTCACATTTGATATCTACAGAAAACCTACCACTACAGATTGCCTTATTGACTATAATTCTTGTCATCCTATGTCTCACAAACTTGCTGCCTTTAATGCTTTGTTCTATAGATGTTTCTCTTTACCTTTGTCTCGGGATGCTTTTGAGAGTGAGGTCAATTTAATAAAACAATTAGCTGTAAATAATAACTATCCATTAGATTTAATTCACAAATGCTATTCTAAACATTTTTGTAAATTCAGGTTTTCTTTCAATTTGGTCACTTGTGACAACAACACAATTCAAAGATCCTATTTTGGATCCTTACTTTACACTGGTATTTTCTCATATAAGATTAAAAATGTTTTTAAAAAGTATAATGTAGATTTAGCTTTTAGAACTGAGAACACTTTATCCAAGTTGATTAACACTAAAGATATAGTTCCACTTTTACACAAATCAGGAGTATACAAATTATCTTGTTCAGATTGTAATGCGGTTTACATTGGCCAGTGTGGAAGAAGACTTGAATATCGTATTCTAGAACACATAAATTTTGTTAAGAAATATTCCGATTCAGAAGTTAAGAACTCACCATCATCCTTTGCTAATCATATTTTGGAAGAAAATCATTCTTGTGATTTTAATAATGTTAAATTACTTCATAATTGTAATAAAGGCGTCAGATTGAATTTGTTGGAGTCCTTGGAAATTAGATCCGCTATTTTGGATAGATCTCTCAATTGCTTAAATGAACAGATTCAACCTAATGAGAATTATTTGTTTCTAAACATATCATTTGAAAATTTGTAATACTTTGTTATTGTTTTTCATATATGTTAATTCACTTTGACGTTTCGGGTTCTTCTTTTTTGAATAGACCTTCACGTATTTGCTAATGTATGTTATTCATGTTATATCACGCTATGTTTGCAGACGGTAGATCCTTTGAATTTTTTAACTTAATAAAAAAAAAATGTTTTAACTTTAACATTTCCTTTTTCCTCAATTTCATTTTCTCACATACGTCCTTAGACTCTCTTTTTTTATGTTTCCACCAAGACTAATTATTAGTTGGCTACATTGTAATTGATTGACAATTTTTGTTTTTCCTGTTTCAACATTTCCGTTACAGTCCATCCATACATGTGATGGTCATTTAGTGGTGATTTATAGATTGTTTAAAGTCTTTTTACTAATTACTTGTAACTTCAATTATGGGTAACAATGTTAATCTTGACGATTATTATATTGTTCTTTCCCTTCTTTATTAGGAGGTTTAAACCTCTTTTCAAGGGAGATATTCTCAAACCACCCGATGAATGTGGTGTATACAATAAAGTTTGCAAGAGATTGAACCCCCGTTTAGGAGGATCTCTCTTCTTACTTGTTAATTCAACCCTCTCTTTATTACTCATGTATTTACTCTTATTTGCCAATTTTTCATATTTCATACCCTTCTTTAACCATATATAAAAAATTTTAATCTACATATTTTCAATTTTCATATTTCTTTTTTCAACCCCACATGTACATCATTTAAATTTACTAATTTTTCTCTAAATTTCAAATAATTTTATTATTATGATTCTTTAAACCTTGCTGTCTGCATATATAGGTGAGTTTCAATACTATATATATTTTTATTAACATTAACTTGCTTTTTGTTTACTTCCATTGTTTAGTTAGTATTAATTTATCAATAATCTACTTATGTACCATATTCTACAATATGTTAATTAACCTTTTTTAACTTGTTCAATATCTTGTGACTCATGTTAATACTTCGCTCTAACTTTGTGTTTCTCTTATAGCCTGATGATGGTCAGTAGACCGAAACATGTCGCTGAATTGATGTAAAAGTTTTTTCCATTAAATTATATATATATTGTGGGTTTGACTTCGAGTTTTATTGCTACTAAAATAAAAAAGTTGATATGCATTTCTGGTTTAACCGCAAATGGTACATTAAATTTGATAGCATTTTTGAATTCCTTGATTCTTCTTAGAAGGGGATAAGCAATTTCATTTAAAAATATCAAACCGTTGAGGGGATAATTAGGGGGTTCCATACTTTATACTAACCCTGTATGTGTCAAATTAAACACATTACAAACTTTGGCGAAGGTTGCCTTGTAATGGCCGCCTGAATTATCTCATATTTTTCACTTTTTCCACCTTCCTATATATAACTTAAATTCATCATTAGATAATTATTATAATACTGAAGTCTGTACATATAGCTGTCTGTTTTTTTTTGTCTTTTCTTATGAATGTTTGACTTTAATTCTGTATTATCTGAATCATTGTTAAAGTTTGCTAATATTGTATTTAAACGATTAATCCAATTTATCTTTGATCCTATATATTGTGTAAAATTTAATTATGTTAAACTTTGTTTAATTATATGTTGTATTAATCGAGTTATATTATTATTTAATTATTATTGAGATTGATAAGATATTCAAATAAATAAAAAAAGATATACCCGTAATGATATTTCATTGTCGGCTAGCTCATATATTTTAACGAGACGGAGACATTACTCTGAGAGAGTTCAATTTTGTATACCTACCAATTTTTAATTAAAATTAAACTTCCCTATAAAAAAATTTTAAAAACTATTTCACTTTCCTTGTTCTACAGAGTTTACAATTTAACATTTGAACAGTTAATAGTATATTACATAACGAGTGTGGAAAGTGAAGTATTACGCACAAGTGAAGTTTAGCACGAGCCGCGTAGTGGCGACTGCGGAAACGCAAGAAATACACTTTCCAACGCGTTGTGTACACGATTTTTCCTACGACCCCAAAAAATATTTTAATAGTATATTAAACAACGCATTTCATATGGAATTCTGTTATGACACGAGTTCAAGTTTAAAAAACGAATCGCGAAGCGATGAGTTTTTTAAAGAACGAGTGTCACAACAGCCATATGAAATAAGTTGTTTATAATATTTTTTATATTTTGCCCTTTTTACCATTTTTTAAATTAATTTTTTATTTTTATGTAATTACGAAAATTTTTATTTTAAAAAGTATGTCGACAGCACTGTGTAATTTATAAAATTTGACAGTTGTGACATTTAGATTATCTAATGTTAATGTTTTAAAATATTTTAAAATGAATAATATACCAATAATAATATATTATATAAGTAAAATATTATATTCATATTCACAGATACTTTCTTAAAGAACAATATAAAATTAATAAATTGCTATTCGCCACAAATGTCATTGTCAATAGTCTTGCCTTTAGAAACTTCATTCATGTCGCCAACCATTTAAAACAAAAATTTGCGTGCGTAAAAGTTACATTACGATACGCAAATGCGTTTTATAATGAAGATTTTTATAAGTGCAAAATATAAAAATTTATTTATAAAATTTACCTATTTTAATTCTTAGTCATGTTAAAAATTAGGATTTAAACGAGTTTATATATTGCATGGAAATATAATTAATTAAAATCAAATAACCACCTTTCTCAGGAATTCACATCAAAATTCTTTTTTTTATTTCTTTATTAGATAGATGACATTTTAATTTTTTTGTGGGCTCTATAAAAATTAAAAGTAAAATGGTCAGTTGGTGAAATTAATTGAAAAGTAATGTAATAACAATAGACGCAAAGATAATTGTAAACAGAAACACAAACATAACTTCAAAAATCCACATTCGACACATGCACGGAACATAACCCAATATAAAAAAGAAGAATAAAGTGTTCTTCTTTCTAAAAGTGTTTTTATAAAAATAATAATACTGAATAAAAATATGTTTATTTTTTAAAAATTTAAAACCCTATAAGAAACTTTTTTCTTTATTCTTACCTTATACAGATAAATTTGTATTGGCAAATACAATACAATATTTGACACAAAGAAGATTTAAAAAAAATTTAAATTGTCCTTGCTTTGTCATTCATGTGTTTACTATTGATAAATTTGACGTAAATGTCACAGATAATAGAACTATATTTTTTTACATTTCAATACGTGTATTGATATTTATTTTTCAATACGTGTATTGATATTAGCTACTTTCTTAAGTACAAATAAGTGTGCAAACTAGCACTTTCATATGTGGTCGTCGGAAAAGATTATTTTTAATAATACAAAATTAAAAACCACTAATTACCAGACAATGAATCAAGTTGTATGACAATTCCTTTCAATATAACGTTGAAACTTGTGAATAATTTAGAAATATAGAAAAATGTGACAAATATGCTTAAAAAATTTTACACATTCCCAAAGTTTATAAGTCCAAACGACGATGTTCCTTCACTGATGAAATATTTTCAAGCCAAACTGGCCTTTTTACTCCATTTACATTGTAAAGTACTTTTATCTAACAAAAGTCATTTTTTTCGGCCTGAGATGGGAAACACTTGCTCGATGGGTCCTTATCCAGAACCCAACAGTTTTGGACTCACCCTCAAGAGGAGGCCAACCAACCAAACCCACCTCAAAACTCGCCGTTACCCCCGCCTCGAAATCACTACCCTAGCATACTTACACACTCTCGGTCCCTCACACACTCTTCACCCATTCTTCCTATTAATAACTCTCCTCTTCCATTCCCCCAGCCCTTTCACATTACACATCAATCTCCCCAACCATGCTGCTCGTACGCTCGCCTTCTCTGCTGCCTTCTACATCCTTCTACATACTTCACCGAATCCTCCATGTGAATTTTCTTCCCTTTCACCATCACCCTAACTTCCTTAGTCTTGATTCGTCCCTTTACGAGCAATCCCACCATCTTATCTTCCGCCACTTCCAATCCGCAGCGCTCTATCTTCCCCACAATTTTCCTACACATCTTCTCCGCCTTTCTTTCACCGTAATCTCACATCCCTCTGTGCATACAATCCCACAAACCTCGTCAAACACACACTTCGAGAGCGTCGGTCCCAGTACCGATCCCTGGGGTACTCCCACCTCCGTTCTATATCTCTTCCCCCTGATAACACGAGCCGAGAGGTAATCCTCCACTAAATTAACCACTTCGAGCCTCAACAACGCGCTCAACACTGCCCCCTTGCTGACACTATCAAACGCGTTCCCCACATCGAAGAACACTAGTTTCGCCAAATCCACCACCCTACCTAGCGCAGAGATACACGATTTCTCCTTCGTGAACCCATGCTGGTTTTCTCTAAACCCATTTATCCTTACGTCTTCCTCAATCCTTACCTTTATTATACCTTATCCTTACCACACAGCAGACTACTGGGCCTGTAGTCTTCTGTCCGCTTTCCTTCCCTAGCCGCCTTCTTCACTTCGGCCACCTTGCATACTTCCGGGAATTTCTCCTTCCTCAGGACCTTGTTGAAAAGCTCCCAGAAATACTTCCCATTCTCTTTACTACATCCCCTTTCAAGCTACTTCAGGGGCTATTCTTACCTTGATGCCTCTTTTGATGCTTTAAATTTACGAAATGCTGGATTTTTTTTGGAAAATAAGTGGTAAATACCAAGCAAAAAGTTTAATAACGATTTGGAGAAGTAAGCACTTAATAATAAATTCTCCTTCTGGACAAAGTATTTATGGTAAGTAGAAAATTCCAGAATCATTTATGAATCATTTTCTGTAAAAGTTAATTGAATCGGGTACAATAAAAATCTCTCAAACGCGATTTAATTATTTAAAAATACAGTTTAATTATTATGTGTTATTTATTTATATTACACCAACGCAGTTTAAATTGTTTATTTGATTTTGTTGCAAATATTGTCTATTTATGCATTTCCAACAAAATCGATTCTTAAAATCAATTATAGTGATCAACATTAATTAAGAACAGACATATTGAAGTTACATTTTGTTTGTTTGCAGTTAGGTACCTGATGTTTATTAGGTAGTTATAAGGCTAGACCATGTATGGAAGTAATAAGACATAACAATATTAAAGCCTAGATTTTATTAGCCCTAAGGGATTATCCCTCTAAGATCAGCATAACTGCGCAATGATATAGAAAAACCAAAACCATACCAAAAAAGAGTCCACCTTGGGTGTATTTATAGATATCGAAGGTGCGTTTGACAAAACCACCTATCCCAAAATAACCCATGCAATTACTGAAAGGGGCATTCCCCAGACAGAGGGCAATAAAAATCAGTGTGGAAAATGTTACTATAAGAGGCCTGGTGCCAAAGTATGTCCACAGGGAGGAGTGCTCTCATCTCTACTGCGGAACTTGTAACAGTACCTGTTAACATTTTAAGCACCTGGTATCCTAAATATTAAATTCAATTAGTACCGCTAGCTCCATCTATCCTCAAACATTTTTAATAATAAAATAATGAATACGGTCTCTATAATTATAATTGGAAGTTCAAAGTAGCTACACTACGAGGTGTACTAATGAGTTGGCATTATCGAGTTCAATAGGTTTTAATAATTATTCCCAGTCTCATTTCTTCTATTGATTTACTGTCATATACAGGTATGTTTTTTTTTCCAATTTTATAATTCCTTTTTGTTAAGATATTTATAAAATATCGAAAGTTATATTATATTTAATTATATCAGATGAGAATTTCAACATATTTCATTATTATTCAAAGAATCTTTTTATGGTATTTAAAAGTATTAATGATAATTTTTTATAAAAGGCTGGTAAAAGTACATTTCTGGAATTTTAATTAGTGTGTAAGATTATTAAAAAGTAAATTTAATGTAAAAATGTATCTTTTGTAATCTATTAAAATACGTCAGCATTTCGGACTATGCTGATTTGTACTTTTTGTGCCAGAAAAGTAAATGTAACACGTGTTTGACATTGGTAATTTTCAGAAAGTTGGAATATAATACAGTAAACTAGAGGCAACTCTTTAATTGAAGATTCTGTAAACCAGAAGCATCTCTTGAATTTGGAGATTCCGTAAACTTGAACAGCTTGTAAACTTTAAGCTCTCGTATGTACATTCTTAACTGGATTATCTCTACAACTGGGGCAGATCATCCCTCCACTAGTGATCTTCCATAATCATTTGGAACCACCTAGACAGTGCCGTAGCGACCCCAAGGTGCGGCGAAGGATCGTCCACTATTGTAATAGATAAGTTTATTGTGATCTATCAAGTTTACTGTTCCCATATTTTTTCTCTTTTATTTCCGTGTATATCTATCTATAGCGTCAACTGTATTAGAATAAGTATTTTTAAAGAACTGTTTGCGGATTATTTTGTTGTAACGTATTCTCTCCCTCATTAATTTCAGCACCAAGGAAATCTTATTATCTTTTATATGTTTGTACATTTTCAAATCATTTTTTTTATCTTCATAGACAGTTTTTTCTGACATCTTTCTGTCATCTTATGATACTTATTTAAATAACTCAGCTTAAAACAACTTTCTTCAGTAGTATCATAAAAAATAAAAAGATTTCAGTGGCGCCCTTATAATTTCTTAAAGAAACAAATATTGTACAACAGTCAGAGCTAATGAACTTACTCACCCCTAGCCGAGGTATTTAACTATCATAATTTTTGTATGATAAACATTTATAAATTCTGTTAATTATTGAAGTATCTTTTACAACTAATTAAAGACGAAATTAAGCTTAATGTTTGTTTTATTGTAAATTACATTTTTTCTTTTGGTATATTGTTATTTTTTCAAAAAAGTTAACTAAATATTTTTATAAATTCACTATCAACAGGTAACTCATATTACAAATTGTCGCTCAACGCACAAATAATATTACAAATTGGCGCCCAACGATCAAATAATATTACAAACTTGGTCTTAGACTCCTTACTCAACCACCTAAGCAGTGAGAACTTCTACGCTATGGCTTATGCAGATGACCTAGTGATTCTGCAAATAGGAAGGTTTGAGGAAACACTTTGCGCTAGAATGCGAGGCCCTCAATATCATAGAACGCTGATGTAAGGATCACTCACTGTCATTAAACCCCAAATAAGACAGAGATGGTCCTTTTCACAAGAAAAGCTTGTGAACCTTCGGGCTTCAAAAATCCTAAAAACTGAATTAAACTTCTCTGTAGATATGAAATATCTAGGGATCACCTTTGACAGTAAGTTAACATGGAACTCTCATCTAGAAAACGTGTTTTGCATAGTTTGATTTATCTGGTTGTTGTAATCTATATGCTCTTAAATGTTCATTGAATCTTATTTCAAAATTTCTTTGTGTTTGATCTACATATACAGCATTACATTTTGGACAATTAATTTTGTAAACACCAGATTTTTTTAATTTGGGCAAATTTTGTTTTTACATTTAACAATTTTGTACCAATATTATTTTGTGTTTTAAATGACATTAATGCTGATGTTGCCGAAGATATTATTTTTGAAATTTTATTGGAAATATTTCCACAATATGTAATATTTTTATAGCTTTTAATTTCTTTAGTTTGATTTGGAAATATTAGTTCTAGTCACTACATTGTTAAATGTGAAAACAAAATTACCTCTTCCTCTGATTCTTTATTACATCCCTTTTAATATTATTTACATTTTATACAGTCTAATCAAAATAAACCTTTTACGATCTTTAACTCAAACATTTTCATCCATTTTAGGTCAGCATGAGAATATCAATGAAACAATTTTTGAACGTTTTTAATTTCTTTTTATAATAGCAATAAATAAAATACCCAATAATACACTTTATTATATTTTGAATGAAGACGCAAAATATTTGTTATCTAAATTGTTTTATACTCATGTCGGGTTAACAAGTAATTACAAACATTGATAGGATCAGAGATAATATGTTAAAATATTATAAGTACATAGAAACAACCAATAATCGTAAATCACCATAGTATGCACTTTTTAGATGGATTCATTGCACTTTCTACAGAACAATTAAACGCCTCAGAAAATTCTTTCATATTGGAAACCACACCGTTCACTCTAAATTTCGATCTGCAATGTTGGTCTCCGTGCATTTTTTGAAGGTAATCTGTGGACGGATTATTGCACCACATCTAAAAAAATTAAACGCATACATCAATTTGACTCATAGAAAACAAGATAATATATTTCTGATGTGGGTTTCTGGACGTAAAAGCATAATTCAGGTTTTCGGACATATTTGATCGTTTGTGGGAAGTGACGATAAGAGTTGGGTTTTAAGATTGACTAGGTAGGTACTTAGAAGTGAAATTCACTTACTGTTCCAAACCCAATGAAGAATAATTGTTCTGCGCTAAAGCTGTTCGTTTCATAGTTGGCTACAGTTTTTTGCCTTTTTAACATTTTTTTCATCGCCCTGTACGCCTCTCGCAAACCACCATTGTCAGCTATGTTTTCGTTAATTGTAGTAGTTCCATTTATCTACAGTTGTTAAAAAAAAATTAAAACGCAACCATATTTTCTGAATACTCATTAACTATTAACCTTCAAGGCTTAGAGACTAATAATTAATGTTTTACAAACATGAAAAATGACTTATAATATAAAATAAAGAAACTAAAAACAATACAGAAACTTATCAGCATTTACTGACTTTCCAGAAGAATTCTCTTTATATTTAGCCTAAAACTGTATAATGACGGGTATCTATGACATATAGGAACTATAAGAGTTATACAATTTCACCACATTATAGCTAAATGATCTTTCAAACAAATAACTTGGAGTTTGAGCTTTAAATAGCCGGTACATAAGCACTAGAAAACTTGAAATTGAAACAAACTATTAAGATTTAACCACTTAATTTCCTTAATGTAATATAGCGTGGTCAAAGTACACATATAGCTTCACTAAAAAGACAAAAATCTTGAAATTTCACATTTGAGTATTTAAAAGGGTTGTACTTAATATGAAAAATTCTTTACGAGAATAGGTATGCAATTTTCCGGAAAATTCTCGGGAGAAAAATTTTGTTTTTGTTTTTTCACTCTAATTGTTTAAATAATAAATATATGGAAAAAAGTTTTAATTAAAATTTGTAGCTGATGCAATTATCTACAAAATTTGTCTGAAAAGTTTTTCTGTAAATTGAAAAGTGTACGAGATATAATTATTTCAGCGGAAGTCGATTCGTGGGTGCGCTCGATTTAAAAGTTAATAATTTAAAGGTTGTGATGCACTGAAAAAACAGACAAAGTAATATAAAATGTAGAAAAAGACCTCAACTTTCAAAAAAAATTACTTTCAAGTTTAAAAAAGTAAATTTTCTAACTGTAAAATCCATTTATTTTTAAAAAAACGAGCAGAAAAACGTCAATAAACAATTATATTTCCTATTTAATTAATTATTGTCGCAGCGAAAATTCCTTTTAAATTTATCATTTCAAATGATCATTGAACATTATTATCACAAAAACAAAGCGAAAAATGTTTAAATTTTTAAACAAATGCTTTTTAAAAATCTCTGTTTTTTACATGCTTAATTTTAATCGTTTTTTTCAAACTTTATTTAATTATATCTTTTTTCCAAATTAATATACTTCAATGAAACTTTATCTGTAAATACTTTGAAGTATATACTTTCAAAACTATTATACAGTTTTTCTTTTAATATCAAATTTTTTAAATAATAGACATTTATTTATAATAAGTGCTAAAATCAGACGTCTTTTAGAAAATCTAGCATAACTGTTTTCAGTGCTTACAAGATTATTCAGATTTTTGCCAGCTTGATAATAATTGTATAGAGAAGCGATCGCGATACATATTAACACACCTATGCGAAAGGTACGAAAAAAAAAGGATTATGAATGAAGGTGAAAAAGCAGGTGAGAAAGCCGCTGGCAGCTGCTTCTCCGCGCCGTCGCGCTGTGAGTAGTCTTGATAATAATAATAATAATAGTAATAGTAATAATGACAATTGGATCAAGTGAAATTAAAAAAAATAATAATGTAAAAAAATAAGCTATTACTAATAAAAATATAGTAGAAATAAAGTGGGGTTTAAAACAAGTTAACGAGGAAATTTGCTTGAGATTCTTTTTAATTTTTAATTATTATTAACAAATTAAATTTTTTAATAAACAGTAATAGTGGATATATTATATATATAACTCATTAAACTGCGTGGTAAAATCAATAATTAAAACTGAAATTCTGAATCTGAAGTATAAAACTCCCAAAAGGGTAAGAGCAGTAACGCTTGCTTTTAGGAAAATTCTGTGTTACCTTAAAAGAAAATGCCAAATGTAAAAAATTTCTAAACCTACTTTTTCATTTACGTCATGGTCCTCAATTCTTATCTCATTGAATAATTTTATTTTTAATTTTGATAATTTTTTTATTCAAAAAATTGCAAAAATATATAATAGTCAAAGAAGGTTTACGTGGAAAATCGCTAGAATTTTCATAAAAAAACAATTTAATGATAAAAAAAGCACGGGATATTCTGAACATATTGATCAACAACAATACCTTATAAATGAAATATATTCGTCGTCATAAATACTAATTAAAATTATAAATGAAACTTCGAGAATTCGCTTATTTCAACGGTAGCATTTGGAAAATCGTATGTATCTTTTCGGAAAATCTAGTTACAAATAAAAGTTTCAAATAAATTTTTTAGATTTAATCATCATCTTTTCAGTACACAATGTTTAATAATTAAATTAAATTAAATTTCTCAGTTTAGTTGAAAGAATTAGTAAAAAAACGACTTTTTAGGAGAGTTTTATGTGGAAAATCGGTGATAATTCATAAAAAAATTATTACAAAAAAAAAATTTTTTATATAATTTTAGATACCTTCATTTATAGCAAATTTTATAGGAAACAATTTTTTCTACGGGTCATTGTATATTTACTATCTTAAAATTAAAAACTTGAAAATTGATGATGTTTAAAAGTAGTATTAGAAAAATTTGGTGTATTTCAAAAACTAATGAAAATATCAGAAAACTTTTCAAACAAATTTTGTAAGTAAATGCATTAGCTACAATTTTTGATTTAAACATTTTTCTGTATTTTTATTATTTAAACAATTAGAGTGAAAAAACAAATAAAAAAATTTTCGACCAATGTTTTTCCAGAAAATTGCTTACCTAAATTCGTAAACATTTTCTCATATTAAGCACAATCCTCTTAAATACCTAAATTTGAATTTCCAAATTTTTTGTACATTTTGCAGCATTTTACGAATATTTTGTGTACTTTTACCCCGCTAATAATATGATATGTGATCATATTTCCTAAAGTTAAAAATATATCTACAAGTATTTTGTATGCGCTGTAATTGATTTTTTGAAACACTATCAAGGCACGGATAATATATGACATTACAGTAATTTAGAACAGAAAGAACCAAAGACTCGCAGAGCTTTTTACGCATTTTAAAATTCAAAATATGTTTGTTAATATAAAGTAAACGCATTCTTATATAACACTGCTGAAGTAAATTACTCACATGTCTTTTAAATAATCTAAGCGACTGATCTATAAGTAAGCCTAAATTTTTTGCTTCAATTGACAAATGTATTCTAACGTCATCAAGTTCAAGCTCCACCGAGTTTTCCACAACTGCCCTTTTAGCCCTACTGCAAAATAAAACAGCATTTGTTTTAGATGAGTTGACTGTTAAATTATGTTCCTTAGAATATTGTAAGATTGCATTTAGATCCTGATTAACGGAAATATTCGCATTTTGTACACTAGAAGGGCAAAAACCATGGAGCAGTTGGGTATAATCTGCATATAACTGTACTGCACTGCTTTTAACAACTTTTGGCAAATTAAATTGATTGTACTAACCCTTACTTTTTGGAAGTCCATCTTATTAAGGATAATAAAAAACTCTTCGTTTTAACAAAACTTCCAATATTTATTAAAAAATTGCTTTTTTAAAGGTTCAATGCTTCATAGCGAAACAGCTGTCATTGAGCCTTTAAAAAAGCAATTTTTTAATAAATATTGAAGTTTTGTTAAAACGAAGAGTTTTTTATTATCCTTAACTTTTGGCAAGTCAGAAGTATAAATTAGAAATAACAGAGGACCTAATATCGATCCCTGTGGAACACCAGAAACTATAACCTTAGAAGATGAATAATTGCCATCAACACATACTCGTTGGCTACGATTCCATAAATACGACTTAAAAAATGATAAAGCAGCAGCATCCACACCATAATACTTAAGTTTGGCACATAATAAATGATGATCAATTAAGTCAAAAGCTTAGAAAAGTCCAAAGAAACTAGCAGCATACTCATTATTTTTTGACGTATTATGACCTCTAAATATTAATGTACATAATTCTGGACCACATTGTATAAAGAAAATAACCAAACAAGTTTGATGAAATCCGTTAGTTTATGTTTTCTTTTACTGGTACCGTATTATTCGTAATTATTATCCGCATTTTATTTTACAGAATGCATTATTCTTTTAAAATGTTTGATTATATAATAATTAGTGTTTCTAAATTGGTACGTTATTATTTTGTTTCGTAATAATTTGAAACAAAAAAAAACCTTGTCGTGAATAACAATTTAAATATTATTATTACATTCATAATCAAATTATTACAATGGTGATTAAGTTGACGAGGACTACCTGTTATTTATGATATATAGGTAGTGAATAATCAATTAATTTTACCAGGTCGCACTACTAAAGCAATTCTCTCGATCTAAAAACTTCTAAACTGTTTCCAAACATTCCAGTTCACATAAAAAACTGGTATAATTATTTTGTTTTTGAATTTTATACTATAGGCGTCTCATTAATTTATTTTCAATTTATGGAACTTTGCCATATACACAAGATCGCAGTTACCAATTAAGTTAGTCTACTTCCTTTCCATTTTAATAAATCAATTTTAAAAGACAATTTAAAATACTTTGAGAATTACAAAAGTTTATATAAAGAAAGAAGTTTAAGCGACAAATATATAATAAAATCATTGGATTGAGTTTTTAAAAATTATTAAAAATTGTTATCAATCTCCGTATAATTAAATATAGTCCAGGCGTGCTGTACTTTTAGACGGAAATTCTGATACCTGGAATGTAACAGTTGGAGGTGGTAAAGGGGCTTATAACACATGAAAAAAAATACATTAACTATTTCAATTATGATTATAAACTTTTTAGGGGTGAAAAAGGGGTGAAAAACTGAAATATTGCTGTTTGCTACTAAAATTGACGTTAAAATGAAAAGTGCCCAATAGAAAAGTTGAAGATCATGTAAAAATCTAAAACTTTTCTTTTGGGTAATTTTCTCACATAACCTCAATTTTTCGAGGAAAATGGAAAAAAAACGAGTTTTTCTTTTTAATTTTTAATTTTCCAACGGATTCGTCAATCTTGGTGAAACTTAACCTCCAATTTTCTTAACCGTGTAACATAATAATTTTCCGAGAAAATTGATTTTTCTGGAAAAATCTCTTTTTTTCAACTGTAAAGTTTGCTCGGAAAATATTATTGGAAAAGATTTTTCTGGGGCTTATTTTTTTCGTTTTTACGTCTACTTTCACATGAAATAAAAAAAATACACCTCTCATTAAAAAATGTGCTCAAAAGTGAATAAAAAGCAAAAATAAATTTTGCAACAGCTAAATTTGTAATAATTGTTAAATTTTTGTTATAAAATATTAAAATATGCAAAAGCCGACTCTTGCATTACATTCTACGGAAAAAATTACAAAAGAAAATGTATTTCATTATTTAGTCGAATTTTTATTTCATTTGCAATATTATTATAAACACTCAAGTCTATTAATGAAGTTAATAATCCGAGCGGGGATTTCATGGTTTTTACTATTGTTGTACCTATGCTGATTTGTTTATAAGGTTTTTCATGAGATAAATCGATTTGTTGATATTACAAGGCCCAAATACCCTTCCATCAGAGCCCTATAGCCACCTTTCATAAGTGACAAAGTGTAGACATGACAACTTTAACTAGCCTAGGGGCCTAGGCCTTTTGTTTTCTCTTTAACCTTGCAATATTTCAGTATACAAAATATACTATCATTCGTAACAAACAAAATATTGTCTTTTCAATATATTTTTTAATTACAATTACGAATTACTTAAAACCGAACGATTATTATATTAAAAATAAACAAATTATTCCAAAAAGTCAAAGAAAATTGAAATTTTGATGAAAATTGGGCTATAGGGTTCTGATGGAAGGGTATTTGGGCCTTGTAATTATCAACAAATCGATTTATCTCATGAAAAACCTTATAATATAAACAAAGCAGCATACAACAATAGTAAAAACTATGAAATCCCCGCTCGGATTATTAACTTCATTATTAGACTTGAGTGTTTTTAATAATATTGCAAATGAACTAAAAATCCGACTAAATAATGAAATACATTTTCTTTTGTAATTTTTCCCGTAGAATGTAATGCAAGAGTCGGCTTTTGCATTTTTTAATATTTTTTAACAAAAATTTAACAATTATTGCAAATTTAGCTGTTGCAAAATTCATTTTTTGCGTTTTTTTAATTTTTGAGCACATTTTTAAATGAGAGGTGTATTTTTTTATGTCATGTGAAGGTAGACGTAAAAACGAAAAAAATGAGCCCCAGGAAAATCTTTTCCAATAAAATTTTCCGAGCAAACTTTACAGTTGAAAAAAAGAGATTTTTCCAGAAAAATCCAATTTCTCGGAAAATTATTATGTTACATGGTTGAGAAAATTCGAGGTTATTTTCGACATAAAAAGGTAAGTTTTCACCAAGTTTCATCAAGATTGACGAATCCGTTGGAAAATTAAAAATTAAAAACGAAAAATCGTTTTTTTCCATTTTCCTCGAAAAATTGAGGTTATGTGAGAAAATTACCAAGAGAAAAGTTTTACATTTTTACATGATCTACAACTTTTCTTTTGGGTAATTTTCTCACATAACCTCAATTTTTCGAGGAAAATGGAAAAAAAACGAGTTTTTCTTTTTAATTTTTAATTTTCCAACGGATTCGTCAATCTTGGTGAAACTTGGTGAAAACTTACCTTTTTATGTCCAAAATAACCTCCAATTTTCTTAACCGTGTAACATAATAATTTTCCGAGAAAATTGATTTTTCTGGAAAAATCTCTTTTTTTCAACTGTAAAGTTTGCTCGGAAAATATTATTGGAAAAGATTTTTCTGGGGCTTATTTTTTTCGTTTTTACGTCTACTTTCACATGAAATAAAAAAAATACACCTCTCATTAAAAAATGTGCTCAAAAGTGAATAAAAAGCAAAAATAAATTTTGCAACAGCTAAATTTGTAATAATTGTTAAATTTTTGTTATAAAATATTAAAATATGCAAAAGCCGACTCTTGCATTACATTCTACGGAAAAAATTACAAAAGAAAATGTATTTCATTATTTAGTCGAATTTTTATTTCATTTGCAATATTATTATAAACACTCAAGTCTATTAATGAAGTTAATAATCCGAGCGGGGATTTCATGGTTTTTACTATTGTTGTACCTATGCTGATTTGTTTATAAGGTTTTTCATGAGATAAATCGATTTGTTGATATTACAAGGCCCAAATACCCTTCCATCAGAGCCCTATAGCCACCTTTCATAAGTGACAAAGTGTAGACATGACAACTTTAACTAGCCTAGGGGCCTAGGCCTTTTGTTTTCTCTTTAACCTTGCAATATTTCAGTATACAAAATATACTATCATTCGTAACAAACAAAATATTGTCTTTTCAATATATTTTTTAATTACAATTACGAATTACTTAAAACCGAACGATTATTATATTAAAAATAAACAAATTATTCCAAAAAGTCAAAGAAAATTGAAATTTTGATGAAAATTGGGCTATAGGGTTCTGATGGAAGGGTATTTGGGCCTTGTAATTATCAACAAATCGATTTATCTCATGAAAAACCTTATAATATAAACAAAGCAGCATACAACAATAGTAAAAACTATGAAATCCCCGCTCGGATTATTAACTTCATTATTAGACTTGAGTGTTTTTAATAATATTGCAAATGAACTAAAAATCCGACTAAATAATGAAATACATTTTCTTTTGTAATTTTTCCCGTAGAATGTAATGCAAGAGTCGGCTTTTGCATTTTTTAATATTTTTTAACAAAAATTTAACAATTATTGCAAATTTAGCTGTTGCAAAATTCATTTTTTGCGTTTTTTTAATTTTTGAGCACATTTTTAAATGAGAGGTGTATTTTTTTATGTCATGTGAAGGTAGACGTAAAAACGAAAAAAATGAGCCCCAGGAAAATCTTTTCCAATAAAATTTTCCGAGCAAACTTTACAGTTGAAAAAAAGAGATTTTTCCAGAAAAATCCAATTTCTCGGAAAATTATTATGTTACATGGTTGAGAAAATTCGAGGTTATTTTCGACATAAAAAGGTAAGTTTTCACCAAGTTTCATCAAGATTGACGAATCCGTTGGAAAATTAAAAATTAAAAACGAAAAATCGTTTTTTTCCATTTTCCTCGAAAAATTGAGGTTATGTGAGAAAATTACCAAGAGAAAAGTTTTACATTTTTACATGATCTACAACTTTTCTATTGGGCACTTTTCATTTTGACGTCAATTTTAGCCGCAAACAGCAATATTTCAGTTTTTCACCCCTTTTTCACACCTAAAAAGTTTATGATCATAATTGAAATAGTTAATGTATTTTTTTTTCATGTGTTATAAGCCCCTTTACCACCTCCAACTGTTACATTCCAGGTCTCAGATATTCCGTATTTTTTATTTTTTTGGTACAGCACGCCTGGACTAATAGTGGCCAATAACTAATAAAAAATGTATTTATATAATTAACTAACAAAATGTTCTATTTTTAAAGTGACAACTCTCAGTCAAAAAGTCCCTGTCCAAACCATGGTGACTCTAACAAAAATAAAATAATAAACTCATTGGCGACATTCTTTAGGTAAGAGAGTTTCTCAATCGAAATGAGTACATTTAAAGTGTATTGCACAGCAAGGTTGCATTATGTTTTAAATTTAAGTCTCTAAAAAATAAAATTAATGCTGTTTATTTGGTGCTATCTTTCAATTCTTCTGCACCTCGAGTTACTTACATATTTGTGTATTTCCGGTTCATAAAATTGATTATATTCTTCAATAAAACAGTTCGCTTTGAGTTTAAATGCATTTGCAGTTTCATTGCTCCACCAAGGTTCCATTACACCATCTGCGTTGTAATTCATACCGGTGCTGTCGAAACCATGTGTCATTTCGTGTCCTATGATGCTACCTATCCTAGCATAGTCCACTATTCTGAACAAAAAATAAGTCTAGAGATTTTTGAATGCATGTATAGAAAAAGTGAAATAAAAGCGTTGGTGTGTATGAGTGAGTACCCACCAAAACCACACTAGTAGCCTTTACAAGGAAAAAGAAACCTAATCTAAAAATCATAAAAATAGGGGAGAACATCGTCGAGTGGAAAACAGAGGTAAAATATCTAGGGCTAATCCTAGATAGCAGGTTACTCTGGAACAAACACGAAGACGAAGTAATACACAAAGCAACCAAGGCCCTCATGGTGTGTAGGAACATTGCAGGGAAGAACTGGGGATGTAACCCACGTATCCTGCAATGGATGTACACAGCAATAGTGAGACCATTAATCACATATGGGGCAGTGGCTTGGGGCGTAAGGGCTAATCTGAATACGACGAGGAAAAACCTCTCGAAGATTCAAAGACTAGCCTGTTCATGTATCACTGGAGCAATGGGAACTTGCCCCACTGCTGCAATGGAGGTGATTTTAAACTTGACCCCACTGCACATTCTGCTAGAAAGTGTAAGGAAGAAAACAATATATAGAATGATCAAAGAAGGAATTATCAGGGAAAAACCTTTGATCAAACTTGGGAAATGCCCCAAGATGATATGCCAAAGAAATTCAACTTTGTGAGAAAATTCATCACAAGGTTGAGTAATAAATCTGAATGGGATGAAGACACCATACAGAATTTAAACCAGAATACCATAAAGTGATATACGGACGGTTCCAAGCTAGACGAGGGAACTGGGATAGGAGTTTTTGGACCGAGAGCCAAATACTCAGAAAGCTTGGGCACATAACCGAGCATCTTTCAAGCAGAAGTCCGCGCCATCGAAAGATGTGTGGAATTCAATATTGGAAGAAACTACCGCAGACAAGAGATTGTGATCATGTCGGATAGTCAAGCAGCCATCAAAGCGCTGAGTTCAAATATAATCAGTTCGAAGATGGTTTGGGAATGCCTAGGCAAACTAAATGAACTAGGCCAGAAGAACACTGTCACCCTCCTATGGGTCCCGGGACACATAGGAATAGAGGGGAATGAAACAGCAGATAAGCTGGCAAAAAAGGAGCTGAAACCCCACATTTGGGACCAGAACCATCTTGTGGGATCAGCAGTAGAGTAATCTTAGGAAAACTAAGGGAGGAAATGGAGAAAGAAAAATCCAAGTACTGGAATCAGCTGGAAGGACTGAGGCAATCTAAGATACTACTGGGGAACTATGACCAGAAGAGATCTCTTAGCTGCCTCAACCTCAATAAAAAAAGGCTCCGTATTCTAACGGGAATATTAACCGGGCATTGCCGGTTAAGAAGCCACATGAAGAAACTAGGGTTAGCAGGTGAAGCAAAGTGCAGATTCTGTGAGGAAGAGGATGAAACCTCAATACATATACTCTCAGAATGTCCTGCCTTGCAAAATTCTAGGGCTAGATACCTAGGAGCGCATGAAATAGAGGAAGGGGATCTACCTCATTTGAAGCCCGACGATGTCCTAAACTTCCTCAGGAAAATAGGACTCGAAGAGCTGCTATAAATCTGAGAAAACATCAGAACATGGCAAATAAGGGGGGACACAATAGATCCTATGGGTCGCAGTGTAATCATCACCCCTAACTCATACATACATACATGAGTGAGTATGGATGTTCAAGAACGTGTTTTGCATAGTTTGACTTATCTAAAAATTTCGTGAAATAAAACACATTAAGATGGAAGAAAAGTACGTCTGAAAAGTATGTCATGCAATTATTCGCGACATTCTTAAAATTCTATATGGCTTCAAAATGAATGACACACTTTGATTTGAACTTTAATTGGAAGTTGTCAAAATAAGAACTTAATACAACTGCATCATGATAAAACTAAAAATAAGGTATGATATGATACCTAACGGTTCAAAACTCGTCATCTTGTGATTTTCTATAGCGAATTTCAAATTAAAAAGGCTCAAAAAATCTAATTAAATAATAATGATATGACTTTTAATAAAATTAATAAAAATATGTCTTACTCATTTTTGTTTCCAAAGAAAATGGAATGTAACATCGCAATGGGAAAGACTTGAAAAAATATATAAATTAACAAATGCTAGTAAAATAAATAAAAGCAAATCACTTACTTATTTTATTGTTAGGTGGATTATAATATGCGTTTACTTCGAATGGCGATTTTTCCCAACTAAAAATTTAAAAAAATCATAAAAATAAAGTGGATCTAACGAAGCAAAAACAATCACCAAGAAGGTATTTTGGATGTATTATTTTTGTATTAGATAATATAAACGAAAAGTGTATTCAAAGATTAACATTTTATCTTTCTATATCTCTTATTGAAAAAGAGATCAAAAGAAAAGGAGTAAGCCATAAATATTTCACACAATGAGTTTCAGATAAAACATTCTTAGATACTTCAACAACCCGAATATTTCAATAAACCTGATTTCAAATTATGTTTCAAATTATATTTCAAAAGTAAATTCTGATTGTTTATGCATTTGTTTAATAATAACCAATTCTGTTTTTGGTAATCCTTTTTAAACAATATCCCAATGTTCACCTAAATATCTAGTAGTGATCCTGGATAAAAGCTGACTTGGAACAATCATATAGAAAAAATCTTATCCAAAGTCTTAGTGGCGAGATGGATTTGCAGGATACTTGGAAGCACATGTTGCTTGAAACCGAAAATAATTTGGTCAAGCAAAAAATTTTTGCAGAGACATTCAAAAGAAAACTCCGATCATTCTGTAGGTTTTAGATTTTTATATTAAGTTTCTCTTTAAAAAAATTTAAAAATAATATTTAATTTTGTTAATTTTCAAAAATCAAAATTGGGAAACCGACAGATGGTTCCCTATTTTTCTCCACCTTTCTTTCTATCTCTGCTGCACCCTTTGCCGTACATACCAGGCATACGTCATCCGCATAAACCGTAATCTTCCATCCAGCTTTACATTTTATCCCACAAACCTCATCAAACACGCATTTCCAGAGCGTCAGTCCCAATGCCGACCCCTGAGGCACTCCCATCTCCCTTCTATACCTCCTCCCTCTCGAGTCAACCAATACCCGCCCGGTCAGATAATCCTCTTCTAAGTTAATTATTTTTATTTCTCCAACTGCTCTCCCTAGCATTTTCCACCAAGCTCATCACCCTACCCAGTGCAGAGATACATGACTTTCCCTTCACAAACCCATGCTAGTTTCCCTTGAAGCCCCCATTTCTTTCCACTTCTTCCTCAATTCTTGTTTGTGGTCTGTGGTTAGATTGATGGGCTTTTAGTAGCCTGTCTGCTTTCCCTCGCTACTCTGGCTACTTTCTACGCTTCCGTAAACTCTTCCTCCCTCAGCACTTTGTTAAAAAGTTCCAAGAAATACCCTCCAACAGTCTTTTATTAACTCCTCTGTCAAGCCATCTGTTCCTGGTGCCTTCCTACCCTTGATACCAAGCCCTTCTTTCTCTATTTTCTTAATTTCTACTGGCCTTATTCCCTTCATTTTACCTCTCCTACTGAAATCCTGCTTTTCCCGAATTATATTAGCACCTACCCCTTCCCCCACTGCAAATAGTTTTTCAATCATTTCATAAGCCTTACACCATGGATTATTGTTCAATTCCCTCCTACTTTATCGCCTTGTATCTCTCCTTACTCTTAAATTTACCTTTTATCCTCCTTTTACCCTTCTTCGTTCTTTCTTGCAGTCCTTTCACAACTTATCTATTTCCTTATTCCACCAATAATTAACCCTCCATACACGCCTGTTGCCACACTACCCGCCCCTTTTACCATCTATCATTTCATAAAAATCATTCACATCATATCTGAGTTCTCTTTCTATCTCCTCACCTACTTTCTTCCTCAGTCCCCCTTTTTCCATCTTCCTTATGTATGTCTCCACGTACCTATGCAAGCTCAAGCTCATCTTCCATTACCCTCCAGCTACTCATCCTTTTTCAGCCATTTTATGTAAATTAAAAAGCAAACAATTGTAGGAAAATGATTATTTTTTTTAGTTTGGTTTAATTTTAAGGCATTAATTAGCGACATTTATTTTACCAAGTCTTACTTTGTGGAAGTCCATCTTTCTAAGAACATTCAACGTTTTTAAAACTTCAACTTTTATTCAGTTTTATTCAAGAGTATCTTTATTTAATGTTCGTAATATTGATAAGTGTTTTTAATATATTACAATAATTTAATTTTTCTTTAATTTTTATGTTTGATTTATTATAGTTTATTTGTTAATATCCCACGTTGGTATTGTCAATTTAATATGATTTAAATTTAATGATTATTATTATTTAAATTGTTTTATAGTTAATTTATCAGTATCCCGACTTAGTTCTATTAATTTGATATGTTTTAATTGGTTTGATTATTATAGTTTATAATTTTGTTTTGTTTTATTGGTTTTGTCAAATGTTTTGATTGATTTTAATGATTAAATACTATTTAATTTTATATAAAGTTTACTTGTTCTTCTGTAATTCTATGGTTGGGCGCCTTATCAAAATTTTAACTAACTAAAATCTGACTCTTATCAGGGTAAGATTCAAATTAAAATATTATTTAATAATTAACACTCAATAAATTTAATGTCAAGTATTTCAAAGAAATTTTACAAAAACTGTTAATTGGTTTTCATATGTTTAGTACAAATAAATAAATGAATAGCCTTATATGAAAAGAATGGAGATGATACATACAAATAAAATTAATTTACAGTCACAAAATAACAAATACACAAATACTAAACCTTAACTATGACACGTACCTTTTATTATAAATTTCGTTCTCTAAAAATTGCTACTGTCTAAATGGAATGGCACGAAAAATTCGGATCGGCTTCTCCTCGTCTGCCTTCGGAACAGTAATACCACAATATGGCGGCTAAGGACCAGTTGCAGAAAGAATGCTCAAATTTAATCTTTCAAATTCTTTTGGAATCAGTCTTTGATTTGACAAATTTATTACTTTGGTAAGTAATTTAATAATGGTTGATTACTTTACTGTATGTATTTTTAATGTTACATGTATTAATTTAACATAAACAGCTTTTAATTAATGCAAAAAATTTTCTTCTAGTTAGTAATCAATTAATACATACGATGTTAATTGCTCTGCTACCAAAATCAAAAGAGAGTGAATCATCGATTTTCTGGCCTTTTTATAGGCTTCCAGGAAAAATGACAAGTATGACATCAAAAAACGATATTCCATTGTTTAAATGCAAAATTCTAACCAAAATTCTTGAATATGAAGGTAATGAAATTACAAAACTAATAGTATCTTTGTTAACTTATAGTGAGATCTCATCCTTATGTTTACCAAAAAAAAATTTATTTCTTTAATTTTAAATAGACTTTTTTCTTGTAAATTTATTATTAAAAAATAGGCAGTTTGCTGGAGCTGTCATATTTTCTAGGCTTTAAAATTTGAAATAAAACTATCAATTGTACTTAAAATTATTATAAATCAATTAAACTAATCCTATCTTAACTAAAAATTACTATTTTTAAACCCTAACAACTAAAATTTAAACTTTTAAAAGATTTTGCTATTTGTATCTCTTACACATTATATAAGATAAGAGTCTCTGTGTTAACAAAGATTAACATTTTAAAATTTATATAAACACCTTACTCACTTATCCTACATACATTTTGTTACATAAAATGTCCTTTGTTAATGTTTATAAACTAAGTTTTTCAATAGTTTTTTCACTGTGTACTCTTTAAGTGTTCTATAAAAAAAATTATGTGATTAAGACCAACACTAGAGAATTAGTTTACTATATTTCACCACAACTGCTACATGTTTTTAATTGTTCTTGTGTCTTTTTTAGGTACTCATGATCTATTGGTATACTTGTTTGTACAATATCGAAGAATATAATTTGTCTTTTTATATTTTTGTAAGTACTTCCTTTTTATAATATTAATTTAAATACTTTACTAACTAAAATTACATGTTGATTTCTTAAACATGTGAAAACCATTAATACTTTTGATTTTGATTTTCTTTTTATTGTTTCAGATTAAATTTAGAATTTTAAAAGAGAACTAGGACAAAAAAAAATTGTTATGTAAAAGTGTACTTATTATGGATTGGAAATATTTAATTGTTATAAAATAGCAAAATATGGATCCTATTCAATATAAAATGCCCATTACATTCTTTGTTTATATTAAATGTATGTCTTGTGAAAATTATGAACTTGGAAACTTTAGATGTACAAAAGAAAAAGTAAATGCTGATTCTATAAAACTTATTAATATATCCTTTTATTGTAAATTATAAGGTAAGTTCTACTTATTAAATTTTTAACTATTAGATACCTATCTCAATATATTTTACCAATCTAAATTAACTTTTCTGTAACATTACTTACAAGGATCTGTCTCTGTTGCCAACTTGAGATAATTGATGAGTACTTTTAAAGGCTTTTAACTGTATGGAATTCCCGTAATTGTCCCACCTGGAAATCGTTAGGTTTTCGTAAAAGGTATCCAAGGCATCTCTGTCGTAGGACAAATCCGGATGCCCCAATATGGTTATCATATTATCAAACTTCTTTATAGCCTTTTGTTTGGATTGTTCGTCTAGCCAGGAGCTGGTTTCCAAGAGCTCTCTAAAAGATTGTTGTAAATATTTCAATAATTTTAGAGTCTGTAAAATAAACATGTTTAATATTGGGAAAGGAAGTACGTTTGAAGATTATCCAACTTACTTTCCCGAAGCTGTTTACGTTAAAATAACGTAACTGGTACTCGTAGGCAACAGCAAAGCTTATACTAGCTGTATCTAAACTATCTATTAGTTTTCTGGTGCAATATTCCCACCTATAACAAAGAATTTTATTGAATTTCGTAAGGTTGAACTTTCGATCCCATTGGAGGTATTTTTATTATTCCCTTCAACAAATATTTATATATAAATAGTACCAAATTTAGAATATAAATCTCTCCATACTACACATATGTCCAAAAGTTTGGAATATTTTATCTTTTTATTAATTTTCATAAATATTTTTTTTTGGTATATGTATAGTGCAGCGAATTACGTGAAAAACTGACCAATTTATGACGTAAGTCCGAATTGAGGTAGCTAAGTGGTAAGGGGTAGGTTTGATAATTACAAATCGAAAGGCGACCATCCAAGATCTTAGATGCGTGCAAGAGGTGCGTGGTAGGGGTGGAAAGAGGGTGAAAACGGTTTTTTGCAATTTGCAGCGTAAATACACATTTTATTGATAAAATTTAAATAGAAAAGTTGTAGATAATAAAAATATCGACAACTTTTGTCTAAAACATTTTTTCACATAACCTAAAAATAAAGGCTAAAAAAGCGAAAAACCATAATTTTCGTTTTTTATTTTTTACTCAGCGAAAAATCAATATTTTGTTATGAAATTCAGTACAGTGATAGCATTTTGTATCCCAAAAAAGTAGAATTTTTTTTATTTACGATAACTCAATTTTTTTTCGACATATTAACGATTTTCGAAAGAAAGACCTCATTTTGTAACGGCTCCCAAGGTCCGAATTTTTATTTCAGACGCCTCTTGAAGGTCTCATTTTTTTCGTAATGACTTTAATTTTCATATACAATAATAAAAAAATACTACTCCTAGCAAAAAAATCGTTTAAAATCGAAAAAACTGAAAAATTCATAATTTTTCACGCGTATCTTTTTCCTACCCTTCTACACGTTATATTACTCTCAAAAATATTTCATGTACATGCATTTAATTTATCACACCTTATTGCAGTTTGTAGGATTAAAATAAAGGAAATTATGGACGTCTATATTGATTGTCTTGGATGGTCGCCTTTCGATTTGTAATTATCAAACCTACCCCTTTCCACTTAGCTACCTCAATTCGGACTTAAGTCATGAAAAAAAGGTAATTCGACTGCACTAATATGTAAACATCATTTTGCTACAACTCTAACCAATACTAAATAAATCTCGAAGTCAGATAAACATCACCTACAAGGCCGTAGCCAAGGGGGGGATTAGGGGGTCAAACCCCCCCCCCGAAATAAATTTAGTTAGTGTAAATTAAATGACAAACAACACACAAATACTTAAAAATTTACCAAAATAAAGTTGACTTAGACTTATCGGAAGCTGAGTTTGATTTGTGGATGATTTATTGGGAAAAGCAGGCAGAATGTGATCGTCCATCAGATGCAATTGAAGCTCTATCAGAATGCAACAAAGAATTTTATCCCATCATCTTCAAGCTGCTACAAATATTTTCTACTCTACCAGTAACCATCTGCACGCCAGAACGTACGTTCTAAACACTTAGAAGACTCAAAACACATTTGAGGAACGCTTGTGGTCAAGACCGACTTTGTGGACTAGCCTTGATGTCAGTTCACATGAGTACATTGATTTCGACAGACGAAGTTGTGAATATTTTTGCTTCAAAACATAGCAGAAGATTAAATTTTGTGTTGTAAACTTTTCCGTTTGTATATAAACTGTTTGATTTATTATAAATAGATGATAACTAATTTTGCACAGGTTCCGTAATCTTAATTCATAACTTTTGTAATGGAAGAGTTTCTTGCTCTTCTTCTCTTACCATGGGATTTTTTTCCGAACGGGCGGTAGAGTAGATTTTATCATAAACTTTGACTTTCAATAAGTTCCTGTATCAGGATTACATTGAATAAAAATTTATTTTATTTTTTATTTTATTTTATATGTTTTTGTGACTTTTTCCCAGAATACTTTTTTTTTTTTTTTTTTCTAAACAATTATGGTTACACATCTAAATATTCAGTACAAAATTCATAAGATTTAATCAAAAAATTGAATAAATGTAATTTACAAAATAATACTAAATTAGTATCGTTTGACGTAACTAATATGTTCTCAAAAATACCTCCTAAAGAATGTATAGTTCTAGTTAAAAAGCTATTAAATGAAAGAAATATCCATCCAGGTATAATATCAGACATAATTGATCTATTTGATGTATGCATTAGTCAAAATTATTTTAGTTTTGATAACAAAGTTTATATTCAAAATGAGGGTCTTCCCATGGGAAGTCCTATTTCTCCAATTTTAGCAAATATATTTATGGATAATTTAGAAAACAAAATCTTTAATTCTAGTTATAAAAACAATATTGTATTTTGGTATAGATATGTTGATGATGTGTTAGCAGGTTTTGTAGGTAGCGAACGACAGTTAGATATATTTTTTAATTATATTAATACCTTGCATCCTAAAATTAATTTTACTTTAGAAGTTGAAGAAAATAATTCAATTAATTTTCTAGATTTAAAAATTGAAAAAGTTAATAATTCATTAAATTATTCAATATACAGAAAACCTACACAGATGTAACCATACCATATAATTCAAATCATCCACTATCACATAAATTAGCAGCTTATAATTCTATGATACATAGAGCATATTCAATTCCAAAGAACAAAAATAATTTTAATAAAGAAATTGAGATCATAAAACAAATAGCTACATCGAATGGCTATCCAATACATTTGATAAATAAATTAATTAATAAGATAGAACAAAAAGTGTCACTAGAACTAATATTTCCAAAATAAACTAAAGAAATTAAAAGCTATAAAAGTATTACATATTGTGGAAATATTTCCAATGCAATTTCAAAAATAATATCTTCGGCAACATCAGCATTAGTATCATTTAAAACACAAAATAGTATTGGAACAAAATTGTTAAATGTGAAAACAAAATTACCAAAATTAAAAAAATCTGGTGTTTACAAAATTAATTGTCCAAAATGTAATGCAGTATATATAGGTCAAACACAAAGAAATTTTGAAGTAAGATTTAATGAACACTTAAGAGCATATAGATTACAACAACCAGATAAGTCGATCTATGCAAAACACCTACTGGAACATCCAACCTCACTCTTACACACCAATGACATTCATATACTACACATTTGTGATAAAAAACAAAATTTAGATTTTCTAGAAGAAATTGAAATTAAAAGACATCTAGCAGATCAACAGTTTAAAGTAGTTAATGAACAAATAAATCTTGGAAGTTCTCCACTATTAAACTGTTTACTTTGATTGAGTCTTCATTTTATACATAGATAAGACATTATTGTAACATAAATATATTAAGTTATTGTAAAGATCAGCATGATATAGTTTTTTTTCTGGTTTTTCTATATCATTGCACAGTTATACTGATCTTAGAGGGAAAGACATCCAGGATAATCCCTTAGGGCTAATAACATCTAGGCTTTAATATTGTTATGTCCTTACTTGGTCTAGCCTTATTTCCTTATCAACATCAAGTACCTAGTTACAAACAAACAAACTGTAATTTCAATATGTCAATCTGACGATGCTAGTTATAGCGAAACAGCTGTAATTGAATTTTAAAGCGAATATTTGGAATAAATAGTGGAAGTTTAGTTTAACTGTTCAGTTATTTATTGTTCTTAGTAAGATGAACTTCCAAAAAGTAGAGGTTAACACAATCAATTACTCTAGACCTATTGAAATATGATATTATGTCTCTGGGCATTTTTAAACAGCTCAAATGAAATTTAAACAAGAATTGGAATAATGTGAAACCACCCAAATCAATTAAATATGACCAAATTAATACAAAAACGAATCAAATTTAGTATTATTTTGATTTAAAAACGCTTTAAAATAAATATCAACAAGAGTTTTAAAAAAAAACCATAGGCGTAGATGTATTCTTTCTAAATATTCCAAACTTGTGGGCATATGATTTATATTATATTATGTTATTTATGATACTGAATATTCACCTTGGTAAAATAGGCACATTCATGCTGGTCATATATTGTTCAAAGTACTGTCTCGATTCATCGTCACTGTCTGGAGCTAAATGCGTAAAAATTCTCAACATGACAAAACTCTTAACTATATGATCCTCAGTAGATCTTACCATATTGAAGATGCCACAAAGTAATTGCTCTAAACCTAGATACGTCATCACTTGTGTTTCTTCAGTTATTTGTACACCTGAATGTGAGAATACCCGTTGCAAGAATTGTATCCAATCTAACTAAAAAGAAGAGTTGTGAATAAATTAAATAGTAATTATGCACCAAGGTAGAAAAGGGGGTTATTACTGTCGAAATCTATTAAAGACCGAGAAGAACATGTTCTTTAACTTACTTTTAACTTTTAACATTTAACATTTGTTGTAATTTAATTGTATTTAAGTAAACATTTGTTCTAAGTTAATTGTATTAATAAACCAACGGTTTTGGTTAACCCTGTAGAATATTCAAGTGATTACATTGTTGCAAAGGCACTAAGGAGACATTTCAAATGGGCTGTCACGTTTTTATTTAAAAAAATCGTCGATGACGCCATCACTAATGACGTAATGTCCAACAAAAATTAAAATAGACGTGATTTTTTTTAAAAGTCGTATATTTCTGAAATAATGAATTTATTCCATACATTTGCGTCATACTGTATAGAACATATCGTTATACTCCCGCAGTAATATTGTCTTACCGCTGTGGTACAAAAATTTAACTATTGTAGTAAAACTGCTTAACTGATAAATAATTTGTCTTACCGTATCGATGATAGTTAAGAATTTCAATGCATTATAGTAAGAAAAAATTGCTGCTACGGTAAATATATTTTATCACAGTAGAAACATAGTTTTATTGCCACAGTCAATCCAATTTTTAGTTAGTTATTCAAATATTAGCAAATAGCAAATCTTGTATTACTTCCACATAAAACTTTCTAGCTGAGGCATATACAATATAATCTTACTGCCGCAGTATGAATTTTTTTCAGTGTATGAATGATTCAAAAGAATTGTGCTAACGTTTTCTAGCAGTCTCTTTCTGGTAATTTTTCTTATACAGGGTGTTTCAAAAAAAGGTAACACCGTCTCTAGGATAGGTAAAAAACTGAAAAATAATTGGGGTTTGCTTAGTAAAATTTTTTTCTAACGCCATCCGTTTTCAAGATAAATTTTACATGGCAAACTTAGAGAAAAGCGAACTTTATCATTAGTTTATACCAGGAGCGATTATTACTTCATAATTTTCAAATCAAAATATTCCGAAAACAGTACATAATATCGAGTTTTACCAAGAGTACCTTTTTGGTGTAGAATTAAACGATGTTTATGTTCACTTGGAGTTTTGACTAACAATTCTACCCTAAAAAAAGTTATGTTGAATAATACGTTGTATGAATCGTGTAACTAGCGCCCTCTATGAGAGTTAGTTATAAAAACAAATTCATGGGATATAATATCAGCTTCCAAAACATATTCGTATAAAATTTCATTGCAATGGTGCCAGTAGTTTCGGCAAAATCGTAAGAAATGTGTAATTTTTTATTTTCTTCAACGCCCTTTATCTTGAAAACGGATGGCGTTAGAAAAAAATTTCACTAAGCCAACCCCAATTATTTTTCTGTTTTTTACCTATCCTAGAGACGGTGTTACCTTTTTTTGAAACACCCTGTATAAAGGTGTCTTTATACATACTTCTAAGGTGAAGTTAAATTGTCTTTGGGTCCATTCATTCAACAGTTTCAACGAAACTGAATACTGGTTATTTTCCGTAATTTTTTCTACTGTCATATTCTTCAAGTACTGAAAATTACAAAATATATTAATGGTTATGCATAACGACAATATTTCACCTAATAAGAACATTAAATAACGAAACAATTTGACAAAACGTCCACGTTTATTTAAAAAAATAGCTTTTTTAGTATAGCTATTTGTAGGATAGGTATCTATCTGATTGTAACATAATATGTTAATTAAAAACATAGTATATTTAAATTAATTATATGGCTAACACTAACACCATCTATTGTATAGAGTTCTTAACATGTTAATTATTATAAACGATTCCTGTTAGTAATTCCAACTTTATACACGATCTTTAATGTGGCATAGTCCAATACCTTCAATGCCACGATTCATTCTCTTATTTTCATTGGTGTTATACACAGGTATGTTTTTTGATTTTTATTTTTGGTAAAAGATTTTAAATATAATTTCTATAAATCTTGACAGTACCTAATATACAATCAGATGAGAATTTTCATATTAATAATTATTTCAAGTATATTTTGAGGGCAATTTAAAAGTAATAATTGTAAATTTTTTTTATAAAAAAATACAAAATGGCGAGTTGAGTACTTTTTTGGAATTCTAATTGTTATAATATATCCTAATGATAAATGTAGATTTCGGAATACGCTGTTTTGTACTTTTTGTACGAAAAAAAAAATAAACGAACATGTGACTGATGCTGACAATTTTTCACAGCATTGGAATATACAATACCAAAAGACGTTACAAATTTCAAGTTCAAGTTCAAAGACGTTACAAATTTCAAGTTCAAAAGACATTACAAATTTCAGGTTCAAAGACGTTACAAATTTCAAGTTCAAAGACGTTACAAATTTCAAGTTCAAAGACATTACAAATTTCAAGTTCAAAAGACATTACAAATTTCAAGTTCAAAGACATTACTGGGTTACTGCCGAATTATCGCTGATTGGTTCTACATTGGTAGACTGTTCATCAAGCCAACCCTTCACTGGACCAGCCCTCTCCTGGATCAACCAATGGATCAGATGTAAAAAAAAGATAAGTCGACCAACGTAAATAAATGCATTTATAATATTATACAGATGTCTCGTTTTTCTTTATTTCTTAAACGTAATATCAAAATCATTTTCGTATCGTCAACTGTATTAGAATAAGTTTTTGTAAAGAACTGTTTGCGGATTATTTTTTTGTGACGTATTCTCAATTTCATTTATTTTAGCACCAAGGAAATCTATTTATCTTTTATCTGTTGGTATATTTTCATATCATTTTTTTTTATCTTCATAGACAGTTTTTTCTGACATCTTTCTGCCATCTTATGATACTTATTTAAATAACTCAGCTTAAAACAACTTTCTTCATTAGTATCATAAAAAATAAAAAGATTTCAGTGGCGCCCTTATAATTTCTTAAAGAAGCAAATATTGGACTATAGTCAGAGCTAATGAACTTACTCACCCCTAGCCGAGGTATTTAACTATCATAATTTTTGCTGTGATAAACATTTATAAATTTTGTTAATTATTGAAATATCTTTTACAACTAATTAAAGACGAAATTAAGATTAATGGTTGTTTTATTGTAAGTTACATTTTTTTCTTTTGGTATATTGTTATTTTTTCAAAAAAGTTAACAAAATATCTTTATAAATTCACTATCAACAGGTAAACAAATTGACGTCCAACGTAATAATATGGTTACAAATTGGCGCCCAACGACCAACTAATATTACATGATGTAAAAACAAAATGTAACTTTATTAAGTTTGTAAATCTGAAGATGATAGTTCTTCGAAACAGCTCTTATTGTTTTAAAAAAGCTAATTTTTAAAAAATCGTATTAATTTGTGTTAAATACTTTCGTTGAATAATGTTGTTAGTAGGATGGACTGTAATATTTAATATTGGGGGGTTATATGGAATAAACACTTTTCACACTAAAGACATTAAACTATATTTTCTATGAATGAATTAGAGTACAACACTTAATTACTATAAATAATTGATCGTGAATATCAGATATTGAACCCGTCGTCTACGCATTGCTGTGTATTTATGTTTATCTTTTGTTTATTCAACCTTTGTTAAAGACACGATGTGGCATGGAACGTGCCATACTATAAACAAACTAAGGTGGTCTAGGCCATCGATATTTTCTAATAAACAATTTAATTAAGTATACAAAATATACGGGGTGTTCACACTACAGGACTTTCACAGAGTTATGATAGTACATTGATTTATAATTTTTTTTGACTTACTCCTCCCGTAAAAACCCCTCTTGTAAAACCAGCTACTACATCCAGATTATCGAAAACTTCATCATCTTTTAAAATACTGTTAGAAGCTGTACGTAGTTTCAACGATATGTTTCTTAAAAATATATCAAAGGGCCGAAGACTTCTTTTAGATCTTTTAGATTCTCTTAACATGGAGAATGAATTTTCCATTAATTGTTCGTAGGTAGTCTCATGCTCTGCTCGAATTTGAGATGGAGTTAAAGACGCAGCATCTAACGCAGATATCTATAAAGATTAAAGATCTTTAACTTATTTAAATAAATGAAAAATTTAGTTTGCTATGTACACTTCCCAACCACAGATTTATCTTAGTCATCTTAACTTACCTAGTTGAAATGGATTAAAAGAATAAAAAAGGAAAATGTACCAATCAAAATTGCAATTGAAAAAATTAGGTTAGGTTAGGTTAGGTTAGGTTAGGTTAGGTTAGGTTAGGTTAGGTTAGGTTAGGTTAGGTTAGGTTAGGTTAGGTTAGGTTAGGTTAGGTTAGGTTAGGTTAGGTTAGGTTAGGTTAGGTTACTTACTTGAAGAGAAACTTTTTCAAAAAATGAAAATATGAAATAATTATTAATATCCTGGTATTGAGATAAAAAAAGCTGTGAAGGTATTTTAATTAAGTCTATTTTTAACTGCAAAACTGCATAGCAACGGCACGTGTCATATTGACAATACGTAATATCTCAGCGACAAAATTATGACAGATCCGTTACTAAGGTGTCTGGTATTTCTATAGTTGTCGGTTTCACAAACGTCATTGAATTTTGCCGGCAAAATTTTCTCTCTTATATACGACAATTTATAGAATTTCGTCAAATCCAAAGCACACTTTTTCATTGCTAGAATAAAAAAAATCGTGGTGTTATGAATTTTCCTCCCTATTTTTGGTGTTCATTTGATTGGTATTCCGGTAAGGTAAGCGGAAAAATCAATTTCATCAGTTTAAAATCTTATGAAAATGTTAAAGTTTTGTGATATTGACTTTGGGTTTTTCACTTGGTTTTCCCAGTAGTCACATTCAAGATATGGATGTTTTACTTCGTTTCAAAATATAATATTATCTAAAGAAGTAGAATTACAGAAAAAATTAAGAAAAATCATTAAATAAAAACGTGTATTTTCATTCTTATTTTCCATATGCCTCTGGGAAGTTTCATAAACGGCATAGACTCAATACTTACATAAATCAAATTATTTGTTGAATTTCCTGGATTACCGTAAGCTTGGATTTTAAAAAACATCGGAATGCCGTATTTACCGACAGCGTCGGCAACGTCGTAAAAACTATAATTTGTGGCATCTTGTAATGACTTCTGTTGAATCATTGGAAAACCATTTAGTTCTTGTATGATCCTCAGCTCTGGATTTTTTACGGAAGCCAAATAATTTAAATCTATGCAAGCCTGAAATGCGGATTTGGTTTTTTGTATGGCCTGTGGATCGTCGGAATCAATGGGCTCCGAAAGGATTACTAAAAAACGTAATTAATGTTTTTTTTTATCTCAACTTTTATCTGATTAAATAAAGTAAATCATCCATAACACAAATGTGACCCAACAATGAATAAAGGAAAATACCAAGATCAATGTCACAGATTTTTATTATTAACACAACTAAAGAACAGCGACTAGTTCCGGCCTATAAATAGGCCATCATCAGGCTAGAAAAAACATATGGATAAGGTAAAACAATGCATATTACATTAAGTTATCAATAAACCTACCGTAATAGTTATTTACGTTACAAGTCCGGGAAGTGACTTATTACGAGATAGATGTTTATGGACGAGGCAACGAAGGAGCCGAGTCAAGAATATCTAATCGAGTACCGTAATATCACTTCACGGACGTGTATCGTACTATTTTTTTTTATATTGCCTTTGGTTTTAAATCCAATAACAGGTCGGCTGAAAAGTCCCCGGTCTGACCTATAGATGACGACACTAGAATTAAATCCATTTCATTTTTAGATAGTATCAACCTTCAAAAGATTCGTGTAAAAATTTGACAGCTGTCGGACTATTAGTTTGTGAGATATTGCATTTTTAGTGAAGCAACTTTTGTTATTTTCAAAAAGATGGAAAAAAAAGAATTTCGTGTGCTTATTAAATATTGTTATTTGAAAGGAAAAAATACAGTTGAAGCAAAAGCTTGGCTTGATAATGAGTTTCCGGACTCTGCGCCAGGAAAATCAACAATCATTGACTGGTACGCAAAATTCAAGCGTGGTGAAATGAACACCGAAGACGGTGAACGCAGTGGACGCCCAAAAGAGGTGGTTACCGGCGAAAATATCAAAAAAATCCACAAAATAATTTTGAGTGACCGTAAAGTGAATATGATCGAGATAGCTGACACTCTAAAGATATCTAAGGAACGTGTTGGACATATCGTTTACGAATATTTGGGTATGCGGAAGCTCTGTGCGAAATGGGTGCCCCGCGTGCTCACAATCGACCAAAAACAGCAACGAATTGATGATTCTGAGCAGTGTTTGCAGCTGTTAAGTCGTAATAAACCCGATTTTTTGCGTCGATATGTGACTATGGATGAAACTTGGCTCCATCACTACACGCCTGAGTCCAATCGACAGTCAGCTGAGTGGACTGCGGCCGGTGAACCGCCACCAAAGCGTGGAAAGACTCAACAGTCAGCTGGCAAAGTTATGGCCTCAGTTTTTTGGGATACACACGGTATATTGTTCATCGACTATTTGGAAAAGGGAAAAACAATCAACAGCGACTATTACTGTGCATTATTGGAGCGATTGAAGACCGAAATCGCGAAAAAACGGCCCCATATGAAGAATAAAAAAAGTGTTGTTTCATCAAGACAATGCACCGTGTCACAAATCATCGAAAACGATGGCAAAATTGCATGAATTGGGCTTCGAATTGCTTCCTCACCCACCGTATTCTCCAGATCTAGCCCCCAGCGACTTTTTCCTTTTCTCTGACCTGAAGAGAATGCTCGCGGGAAAAAAAGGAAAAAGTCGCTGGGGGCTAGATCTGGAGAATACGGTGGGTGAGGAAGCAATTCGAAGCCCAATTCATGCAATTTTGCCATCGTTTTCGATGATTTGTGACACGGTGCATTGTCTTGATGAAACAACACTTTTTTCTTCTTCATATGGGGCCGTTTTTTCTCGATTTCGGGCTTCAATCGCTCCAATAATGCACAGTAATAGTCGCTGTTGATTGTTTTTCCCTTTTCCAAATAGTCGATGAACAATATACCGTGTGTATCCCAAAAAACTGAGGCCATAACTTTGCCAGCTGACTGTTGAGTCTTTCCACGCTTTGGTGGCGGTTCACCGGCCGCAGTCCACTCAGCTGACTGTACATTGGACTCAGGCGTGTAGTGATGGAGCCAAGTTTCATCCATAGTCACATATCGACGCAAAAAATCGGGTTTATTACGACTTAACAGCTGCAAACACTGCTCAGAATCATCAATTCGTTGCTGTTTTTGTTGGATTGTGAGCACGCGCGGCACCCATTTCGCACAGAGCTTCCGCATACCCAAATATTCGTGAACGATATGTCCAACACGTTCCTTAGATATCTTTAGAGTGTCAGCTATCTCGATCATATTTACTTTACGGTCACTCAAAATTATTTTGTGGATTTTTTTGATATTTTCGCCGGTAACCACCTCTTTTGGGCGTCCACTGCGTTCACCGTCTTCGGTGCTCATTTCACCACGCTTGAATTTTGCGTACCAGTCAATGATTGTTGATTTTCCTGGCGCAGAGTCCGGAAACTCATTATCAAGCCATGCTTTTGCTTCAACTGTATTTTTTCCTTTCAAATAACAATATTTAATAAGCACACACGAAATTCTTTTTTTTTCCATCTTTTTGAAAATAACAAAAGTTGCTTCACTAAAAATGCAATATCTCACAAACTAATAGTGCGACAGCTGTCAAATTTTTACACGAATCTTTTGAAGGTTGATACTATCTAAAAATGAAATGGATTTAATTGTAGTGTCGTCATCTATAGGTCAGACCGGGGACTTTTCAGCCGACCTGTTACATACTGTTGGCAGAGCACCTAAGAGAATAGCTGAGTTCTTAAAACTAGACCAACCAGAAAAGTATACAGGTCATTGCTTCAGGAGGACATCCTCAACGTTGTTGGCCAATGCTGGAGCTGACCTTAAAGCTTCTAAAACAGCAAGGTGGTTGGAAGAGTTCTTTAGTTGCAGAAAAGTATGCAGAAGAATACATTGAAGGCAAAAACAAGATTGTAAGAATGATCCAAAGGGGCGAAACATAGGCACACGTCTTCTGCGATTACAGAAAAACACTGTAAATCCATCAACAACTCCATTAATACATATTGCTGCTGGCAACAGCAATTAATGTCAATCTTCAAAAACTAGAATAAAAGCTTAGTTTATGTTGAGTATTATTTATGTTGATTATTATTTCAAATAACATTGGAAGAATTGAAGAGTACTGTAAAGTAAAAGTGTACCGTAAAGTGGCATTTCCCGCACTTAAAGGATTCTCTTGAACAATTCACAGGAGTAACACAGTAGCCATACAAAGAGATTAAATTTAAAAATTATAAATATTAAAAATGTGTATGTCTTGTACCCGTTTTCTTTCCGCAATTTTTACTATGCGAATAGTGCTAAATACTCGTGTGTGTAATAAGTCACTTTCCAAAATTTGTTTCTTTTCTTAATAAGTACCCTTATAAAATATTATTTTGTTCAAGTTTAACTGGAAATATTATTGAATACTTACACCTTGATAAATTGGTTAGTTCGTTTGTTAAAATTGTAAAATGGTCAATGGTGGATACGCCTTCTGTTAACGGATAAATGTTCTTGAAATTTCCACAAGTATATTCAAAAAAGTCTTCACAAGGATCTACACTAATGTTCATATAACGAAATTCAGAAAAATCTAAAAAACAATAAACAAATGGCACTTTCTTCTACATTATAATATATAATTGTTTGGATTAGAATTATTAATAGTTTAATTTGAAATGGTGATAAACTATCTTACCTTCTTCTAAAGCATAAATATTAAAGAATTCACAAATTAGTACCACAATGAATAATTTTAAATTAATGTTTCTCATTTTGATCGTATTTTATGTGTTTGTGTGAAGTTTAAATAATTCGATGTATAAAATCATTATCACTCATAACACGGTAGTGATTAGATATATCAGCCAATAAACACAATTTAGATTAAATTTGTATTGATCTTTAGAACAGCTACCTTAAAATTTTTTTTCGAATACACGTGCATTCTAAATTAATGGCGAGATCAAATATTTGACATATCTGAGTACTATAAGGAAATATTTAGATACTAGTCTGTACATGTATCATTGGAGCAATGGGTACTTACCCCACTGCATATTCAGCTAAAAAGCGTAAGAAAGAAAACGATATACAGAATGATCAAAGAAGGTATTATCAGAGAAAAACCTCGATCACTTCAATTTGATCAATTTTGGGATATGCCCAAGATGAAATGCCAAAGGAATTCAGCTTTGAGAAAAAGTTCGTCACAAACTTGATTAATAAATCTGGTTGGGATGAAGAAATGATGCAGAATTAAAACCAAAATGCCATATAGTGGTATACGGACGGTTCCAATTGAGAAGAAGAACCTGGAAGAGGAATCTTTGGAAGAGAGCCAATTACTCATTATTGACAGAAACTACCAGAGACAAGAGATTGTGATGATATTGGATACTCAAGCAGTCATCAATGCGCTGAGTTCACATACAATAAGTTTGAAGATGGTTTGGGAATAACTAGGCAAGCTAAAGGAACCAGACCAGAAAAACACTGTCACCCTGCTATGCACCCAGGACACGTAGGGAACGAAACAGCAGATAAGCTGGCAAAACAAGGAGCCGGAACCCCACATCTGGGACCAGAACCATCTTGTGGGATCAGCATTAGGGCAATCTTAGAAAAACTAAGAAAATAAATGGGGAGGAAAAAATCCAAGTACTGGAATCAAAATAATACTAAATTTGATAATATGATAACCATATTGGGGCATCCGGATTTGTCCTACGACAGAGATGCCTTGGTTACAGCTGGCACCACTGGCCTTATAATTATATAGAATTGCATATATTTAGGAATATTTTTTGGATGATTTGTACATACAAACAAAAGGAATCGGCATATATTTTTAATTACATTAACACATATAATTTTATACATTTTTTTTGTAAATATACAACGAAAGAACGTAGTAGTCATTAAAATTTTAAAATTGTTTAACTTAGGCAGCAAATTTGATTATTGACAAAACATTTTAAAGATACAGGTCCACAAAAATCTTTCATATTTTTATTATTTAATTTTAAAAGTAATCCTCATCTTCTTCATCATAACTGTCCTCTGTTCCTGGTTCACCCAAAGCATTCACAAATTCTAAAATAAAAATACAAGATTTGTTTTCTGGTAGACACATTATTAAAAATCATAATATCGATGGCTTATTTGCAGAATGCATGTTTTGAAGATACCTCAATCAGAGTGACAATTCGACAACTGGTTAAAACGCATGCAAAAGTGTATACAGGGTGTTTCAAAAAAAGGTAACACCGTCTCTAGGATAGGTAAAAAACTGAAAAATAATTGAGGTTTGCTTAGTAAAATTTTTTTCTAACGCCATCCGTTTTCAAGATAAAGGGCGTTGAAGAAAATGAAAAATTACACATTTCTTACGATTTTGCCGAAACTACTGGCACCATTGCAATGAAATTTTATACGAATATGTTTTGGAAGCTGATATTTATATCCCATGAATTTGTTTTTATAACTAACTCTCATAGAGGGCGCTAGTTACACGATTCATACAACGTATTATTCAACATAACTTTTTTTAGGGTAGAATTATTAGTCAAAACTCCAAGTGAACATAAACATCGTTTAATTCTACACCAAAAAGGTACTCTTGGTAAAACTCGATATTATGTACCGTTTTCGGAATATTTTGATTTGAAAATTATGAAGTAATAACCACTCCTCGTATAAACTAATGATAAAGTTCGCTTTTCTCTTTTTTTTGCCATGTAAAATTGACATTTATTAATTGTTATGACAATAAGTCAACAATAAACAGAGTTTTGAAACCTTGTTATTTGTAAAATTAGATATTGTTAAACAAAATGTACTCAAATGTTGAATACACCGACATGTTATTAACTTTAGGCGAGTGTTTAGGAAACTCTAGTGCAGCTTTTACGCGTTATGCAGAAAAGTTTCCTAGAAGAAACTTACCAAATAAAAAAACATTTAGAGCAATTGAACGACGTTGTCGAGAAACTGGGAATGTAAGACCAAAGAAAATAAATTCAGGTAGACCAAGAACAACAAGAACAATTAATAAAGAAAATATTATTTTAAATTTAGTTGATCAAAATCCAACATTAAGTGTAAGGAATATGGCAAGACAAACAAATACATCTTCTTCAACTACTTGGCGGATACTTAAAGAGCAGCAGCTACATCCTTACCATTACAGACAAGTTTAAGAACTCTTGCCGGACGATCTACCGGTTAGAGTCGATTTTTGTGAAATATTGCGAGAAAGGACAGCCCTCAATCCAAATTTTTTAAAATGTATTATTTTTACGGACGAGGCCACCTTTACGCGACAAGGTATGTTTAACTCCCATAACGCACACTACTGGTGTGATGAGAATCCACAAGCCAAAAGGGTATCACATTACCAACACTCATTTAAAGTTAATGTTTGGGCAGCAACTTTAGGTAACAGATTAATAGGTTATCATATTCTACCTGGAAATTTAAGTGGTGATATGTACCTTGATTTTCTAAATAATCACTTATTTGAGATATTAGAAGATTTATCGATAAATGAGCGAACAACATTATTTTTTATGCATGATGGAGCTCCACCGCACTTTGATAGAAGGTGTCGTAATTGGTTGAGTAACAATTTTCGGAATCGATGGATTGGTAGAGGTGCAGAAGCTCCGATTCATTGGCCTCCTCGGTCATGCGATTTTAATCCTTTGGACTACACAGTCTGGTCGTATATTAAGGAAAAAGTCTATGCTACAGAGGTAAATTCTCGTCAAGAATTAATAGATAGAATTAAACGTCACTTTAATGACATCATAGATGATCCCCAACCGTTAAAAAGATTAATGGATTCTTTAGAAAAAAGGATATACTTGTGTATTCGTGAAAACGGAGGACATTTTGAACATTTACTCTGATTGAATTTTCTGTTATGTTCTTTGTCTTTATTTTAATTTTCTTATTGTAAGTTTTTTTAATTAATAAATTTATCATTAACTTATACGAGGAGCGGTTATTACTTCATAATTTTCAAATCAAAATATTCCGAAAACGGTACATAATATCGAGTTTTACCAAGAGTACCTTTTTGGTGTAGAATTAAACGATGTTTATGTTCACTTAGAGTTTTGACTAATAATTCTACCCTAAAAAAAGTTATGTTGAATAATACGTTGTATGAATCGTGTAACTAGCGCCCTCTATGAGAGTTAGTTATAAAAACAAATTCATGGGATATAATATCAGCTTCCAAAACATATTCGTATAAAATTTCATTGCAATGTTGCCAGTAGTTTCGGTAAAATCGTAAGAAATGTGTAATTTTTCATTTTCTTCAACGCCCTTTATCTTGAAAACGGATGGCGTTAGAACAAAATTTTACTAAGCAAACCCCAATTATTTTTCAGTTTTTTACCTATCCTAGAGACGGTGTTACCTTTTTTTGAAACACCCTGTATATCTTCGTGGGGAATATTTTGAAAAATAATAAAGTGATTTTCGATGATTAATATTTGGAGAGTTATTTTTCCCTCTATAATAGATTACGCGAAATAGAGAAATAGAGAAAAAAAAATAATTGCGTCAAGTACAGATGCCTAGAAAATGAAAGTATTCAAGCAGGAAGTTTGGATGAAAGAAAACAGTTTGATACTGTTATAACAATTAGTGAAATTGGTTATGCTAAGAAACAATAAACAAACTTTTTAATGAACAATGAACCATGGAAGTTTTGTTAAAAATTATGTGTTTAGTGTTCTTCTAGTGTTTAGTGTTATAACAGTTGAAAATGAGGGAAGAAGCTGTAAGAGTTTACCAAGCATAAGCACTATTCATGGATATAGCTTTGTCCTTTGAATATATCCCATAAAAATGTATTTATATCTACAACATATTATTTTCAAATCTTACCATAGAAATCTATTCGTCCATCTCCATCTACATCAACTTCTTTGATCATATCCTCGACTGAAAGCAAATTTTCTTAGATAAAAAATTCATATTGGTTAACAAACTTACTTTCTTCTTCGGAAAGATCTTCTCCGAGACAATGCAGTACAGCTCTAAGATCAGAAGCGGAAATATACCCTCGGTTGTGTTTGTCAAATACTCTAAATGCATCTCGAAGCTCTTTCTCTTCTTCTTCCAAAGATAAAGTTTGATTTGGGTCGTTGCCAGAACTTGCCGACCATGCTATATCGACGAATTCTTCAAAACTCACATTACCATCACCTGAAAAATCAATTATCATAGTTTGTAATCACATTGGTTCTTGGGGATTTGGATGGTACAAATAGTAGCAATAATAATAATAATAAAAAGTATTGAGAAAAACTAAAAATTATTTAATATAAAAGATTAAAGTTGAGATATATGTTGAGATCTTTATGTGGTACATGGTGGAGGGCAAACAAGGCCACCCTTCTACTAATTTGTAAAGGAACGGTAAGACCACAGCTGGACTATGGATATAAATATATTGAGATCATTGGATAATATTTAATTTAAGAGTATATGACATACTGGGTGCACTCAAATCAATATCTACTAATTGTTTATTAACAGAATGTGGAAAGTATTCCCTAGAATATATAGAAGAAAAATCCTAGCCTTTAAATATTATTCAAAACCCTCTACACGAGATACTGAAAGCAGTCAGTCAAAAATGCAATAAGAGAAAAAGAAGATTTCTTCAGGTATTTAGGTACATATCTTTCACGTTTGTGTTGTTATTTTCTTTTGTAATTCTCTTTATATAATAAACAATTATCATTAAAATCCAAATAACTCACTTATTTTTCTTTTAAACTTTAACAAATTATACATTTTTTCAAAGGGAAAGAGTTCGTATTTAAGATATAATAAAAATATATAGGGGGTTCCATTAAAAAAAATCGACGATATATGCATTTAAAAAACACCTTTTTTTTAAAACACCCTATATAAGATTTTACTAATTAAACATGTATACTAAAAAAAACTTTATACAGGGTGGTCCTTAAGTAATTGTACAAAAAGAAACAGTAGATTCTACACTCTAAAATATTACGATTTAACCCAACTTACTTTAATAAAATGTTGATATTAAGAAAGATACAGGGTGGTAAAGTTGAAATTTAAAATTTAATTTTTCGCCATAACTTTCATGTTTATGGAGATTTATTTACAAAAATTTATAATTAGAGGTTTTGAGTATGAGGAATTATAATTTGATGCATAATTTTGATGTATCTCATAGAGGACGCCACATATGCCACATATTTGACATAAATTTGCGCTTAACTTTTTTGCTCTTCGACTTAACAATATTTTTCTGATAAAATATGAAAGATACGATATTTCAACAAAAAAAAGGTGTACTTGTTAATAACTTCAAAACTGAACAGTTTTCGAGATAATCGCATTTTAAAAATCAGCTGCATAACTCCGTGTAACGCAATTATTCCAGGCAACTAAGAATTATTATGTAGCTGATTCCAATAACAGATTATTAATTATCTTAATGATGTATGTAAAAAAATAATAGCCTATACTATTTTTTCTTTAATGTTTTGGAAACTATCAACTTTAGTTGAAGATATTCCATACCAAAATTTATAATTTTTGATGTTTTTTTCTATTTTTCATTCGTTGCCTGGAATAATTGCGTTACACGGAGTTATGCAGCTGATTTGTAAAATGCGATTCCCTTAGTTTGCTCGCAATAAATACAAAAACAACTGCACACATTTTTATGCGATTTTCATTTTTTTAGAGCGATTCATGGAAGAATGTTTCAATTATGCAACCCGCAACAAAGTTATATGTAACAGTTTTTAACAAATGTATATAAAACTAAGGTAATATCCCATTTTTTGAGGCATTTATTAAAATTGGATTAAAAATTTCATAAAATAATATAAGGAAAATCAAAGATTTACAATGTAAAAGAAAAAAATTAATTATTTTTCTTTTTTAATTAATTAAAATTGAATATTTGAATAATCAGCTACTACTTATTTAACTAAATTGTATTTATAATGTATTTTTTTGAAAGGTGTAAAGTTGAAACAGCCTCAGGTCTCAACTTCCCCTTTTTCGAAGGTAATTTAACAACTCATGTTGAAGAATCGTTTAAAATTAATCTTCTGAACGAATTTCTGTCACATTTAAATTAAAATTTTCTGAACGATAGCAGGCATTTTGGCAAATACTTTGCTTCAGTAACACTATTACAGCTAGAAAACAGACCACAAAAACTTACTAAAAATTGTAAAATAGTAGTTATATTGCAGATGGGTGCGGTAAAGTATTTTACCTACGACCAACACAGAAAATTTCATAGTCCAAACTACTATTTTTACTAGAAAATAGTAAACTCCGGGCAATTCCAGGGTATAAAGAGGAAGGGTGCTACAGAAAAACAGGATTGGATGGTGAGAAGGTGGGAGGAGTATGAAGGTGTGCTAAAAAGAGTAATTGGAAGTAGGACACAGGTGCTAACTGGGCAGTTTACTGGGAAAAAATGGTGGAGATAATGCTGAGAGTGGAGGGTGAGTAAGGCAGTGGAGAGTATGGTTCGAAGAATAGGAAAAGAGAATGTTTCTGAGTGGCAGACTAAATGAAGAGTGTATGAGGGACGTATAAATGGATCTTGAAACAACAACAAAGGCACTAGCATACCAATACCTGGGAATTTAGGAACATGAGGAAGTCAGACAAAAGCAAAAATAAAGTAAAAATGTAGGGAATGTATCAGAAGAATCCGCAGCACATTGCGCTCAGAGCTAAGCACTAAAAATAAGGTCACTGCTATGAACTCTTTAGGTGTACCCGTCATCCAGTACAACTATGACATAATAAAATGGACGAAGACAGAACTGATAATTTGAAACAAATAGAGTAAAGCTGATAAAAGAGAAGCTAAAGAAACACTTGAAGCAGAAAACTAACACAATGGATAAAAAAATCACGGGCAAATCGCAACAGAGGTTGAAACAATAAACAGGTAAGAATTTACCATCAGCATCAATTTCTTGAAGCATTTGCTGTAATTCTTCAGTACGAGCGAACTGTCCAAGCGATCTCATAACTCTTCCCAACTCTTCCTTCGTTATACTTCCGTCGCCATCTTTATCGAATAGTCTGAAAGCCTCCCGAAACTCTGAAATAAAGAAAACTATTTATATATGCGCAAGAAAAAAAACTGAGGAGATTATATTTAACAAAGCATTAGAATAATAAACATATTTTTTTTTATTAATTATACTAATTCGAATTCAATATTCAACGTTAAGACAGGACAAGGTCAATTGGTATAGGGTAGAGGGAGGCAGGTTTGGACACTTTTGGCTTATATCTTCTGTACAATCAAAATTTGTGCAGTATTGGGAATAAAAAGTATGTCAGAACCTGTAGTGACATCTTGTGGACTGTAATTTGTCTTGTGGAGTGTAATTTTATAATCGAGTTTGTATTGAAAAATTTATGGAGAAAAAATTGTCATTTGTCCGAATGTACCAGTATTTTATTGGAATAATCAAAGTACCGCTAAAAATAATAAATCCAATTAATATTAAATAGACCAAAAATATCAAAATAAACTAATAATCTCTTAGGAATAGTATAAATTATTACTGTCAAATGCCTTTTTTAACTGCCTAATGTCATTTTGAACTGTCAAATGTCAATTTTTTAGCTGTCAAATGTCATTTTTCAATAGTCAACTGTCAATTTGAATTGTCAAATATCATTTTGGCTGTCAAATATCATTTTTGACTGTCTAATGTCATTTTTCAGATATCAAATGTCAATTTTTAGCTGCCAAATGTCATTTTTAGCTGTCAAACAACATTTTTTAAACAGTCAACTGTCATTTTGAACTGTCAATGTCATTTTTCAACTATCAAATGTCATTTTAACGGTCAAATATCATTTTTGGCTGTCAAATGTCATTCTTAAGATGTCAAATATCAATTTTCAGCTGTCAAATGCCTTTTTTAACTGCCTAATGTCATTTTGAACTGTCAAATGTCAATTTTTTAGCTGTCAAATGTCATTTTTCAATAGTCAACTGTCATTTTGAATTGTCAAATATCATTTTAACTGTCAAATATATCATTTTTGACTGTCAGATGGCATTCTTCAGATATCAAATGTCAATTTTAAGCTGTCAAATGTCATTTTTAACTGTCAAACAACATTTTTAAAACGGTCAACTGTCAGTTCGAACTGTCAATGTCATTTTAACTGTCAAATATCATTTTTGGCTCTCAACTGTCATTCTTAAGATGTCAAATATCAATTTTCAGCTGTCAAATGCCATTTTGAACTGCCTAATGTCATTTTGAACTATCAAATGTCAATTTTTTAGCTGTCAAATGTCATTTTTCAATAGTCAACTATCATTTTGAATTTTCAAATATCATTTTAACTGTCAAATAACATTTTTGACTGTCAAATGTCATTTTTCAGATATCAAATGTCAATTTTTAGCTGCCAAATGTCATTTTTAGCTGTCAAACAACATTTTTAAAACGGTCAACTGTCATTTTGAACTGTCAATGTCATTTTTCAACTGTCAAATGTCATTTTAACTGTCAAATATAATTTTTGGCTGTCAAATGTCATTCTTAAGACGTCAAATATCAATTTTCAGCTGTCAAATGTCATTTTGAACTGTCACATGTCAATTTCTACTGTCAAATGTCAATTTTTAACTGTCAAATGTCATTTTTCGAAAATATTTTCATTAAAAAAGTCGAGCTGGAATATCGTAACAAAAATTTCACCCACCTTTCATCTGACTCCTGGATACTGGTACGTTTCTGATGCAAAAACTTTGTTTTCTCTCTGGTTCTTCGGATTTTAATTTTTGGTCTACATCCAATGGAGACAAAGAGTTATCTGTATCTATGGTCGAATTATTAGTGTCTTCTGACATAGTTTTTATTTCACTATCCGATTGATTCGTTTGTCTTGTCTGAAACATTTAAATTATTTATTTCTGTGTGAGTATAAACAATAGCACTTTAAGGTTAATAGAACTGCACTCCGAAAAAAAGGGAGTCTAGGTTACCACCGCTAAAATTGAAATAAACCCACAAGAGTAAAGGATATCAGTGTTTTCTTGGGAAAGAATATATAGAAATTCTAAAATGCTTTTCTAAAAAAGAAAATAACTATTTTTAATGTAAACATAAACTTTATTTTTTTATAACTAAACTAATAATAATTAATATGGCGATCAGATCTAAAAGTTCAAATTTCTCCTAAACCCTTAATTTTATCGTGTTAACAAGAGTACATTTTCATTAGTAAATGGATTGGAAAATTTATTTTTGAAATTTAAATATTATTCAGATGGTCCCTTTTAAAATTACGGATTATTAACCAATGGGCACAAGCCGTCTCTGCTTATCTGTACGTAATGTAGATTCATTTATTTAATAAATACACTAATTAATAAGAAAGAACAGAACGTGTCACTAAACCTAATATTTCCTAAACAAACTAAAGAAATTAAAAGTTATAAAAATATTACATATTGTGGAACTATTTCCAATAAAATTTAAAAAATAATAACTTCGGCAACATCAGCATTAATATCATTTAAAACACAAAATAATATTGGTACAAAATTGTTAAATGTAAAAACAAAATTACCTAAATTAAAAAAATCTGGTGTTTACAAAATTAATTGTCCAAAGTGTAATTCTGTATATATAGGTCAAACAAAAAGAAATTTTGAAGTAAGATTTAACGAACATTTAAGAGCATATAGATTAAAACAACCAGATAAGTCAAATTATGCAAAACACCTACTTGAACATCCAACCTCACTCTTACACATCAATGACATCCAAATACTACACACTTGTAATAAAAAACAAAATCTAGATTTCCTTGAAGAACTTTAAATAAAAAGACATCTAGCAGATCCACAATTTAAAGTTGTTAATGAACAAATAAATCTGGGAAGTTCTCCACTTTTAAAGTATTTGCTTTGATTGAGTCTTCATTTTATACATAGATAAGACGTAATTGTAACACAAATATATTAAGTTATTGTAAAGATCAGCATGATATAGTTTTTTTCCTGGTTTTTCTATATCATTGCACAGTTATACTGATCTTAGAGGGAAGTACATCCAGGATAATCCCTTAGGGCTCATAACATCTAGGCTTTAATATTGTTATGTCGTATTACTTCCATACTTGGTCTAGCCTTATAACTACCTAATAAACATCAGGTACCTAGCTACAAACAAACAAAATGTAACTTCAATATGTCAATCTGACGATGCTAAGTCTAGCGAAACGGCTGTCATTAAAGTTAATAAAGCAATTTTTTAAATAAATATTGGAAGTTTTGGTAAAACGAAGAGTTTTTTATTATTCTTCATTTATACCGTTAAACACAGGACATGGATGTATGCAATCCGTCACTGGAATTTTATAGTATTCCAATGTATAGTTTAGAATTTATGACAAAACAAAGGTTTTTGTTACGAAACTTTAGAGGTCTATAACTCGGAAACGAAGGCTCGTATGACAAAAATTTATTTGAACTTCTAACATTATTTTGACCTCTCCTATTTGCTCCCGAATTTTTGGCATTAAGTTCCTGGACAGCCTGTATATACGAGTATATATCATTTTATTTATTGTTTTATTTCCAGAATAGAGAAATTAAGCAATAGTTTGTACAAAAGTTTCTTTCCCAACTTTCCAAATCTTGCATACAATAACATCAAACTTAGAACCTCAGTGTATCTACTTGACTGAACTTGGATATTTTGTCTTTGTAGAAAAATTAATACATCAATGAGTTAAACAAGTAAGAACAATTAAAAGGTAGTTATTATAAAACAACTTATCAAAAAAACTTGTATAATAATATAAATGTTTACTTGCCATCAATTCCTTTATTTGATTCACCAATGTTGAACTGGAAAAAAAATTGTTTACGGCAGAAAAAAATTTACCCTCGAACTTCGCCACTTTCTTAAGTTTCTTCACACTTTACAAGAAATCTGCAAATAAAATATTTTTTTTTAATTCAGTCAACAAAACAACAAAAACCTGCTTATTCTGCCACTAACGAACGATGGATTCAATTTTCAAAACTAACGCTGAAAATTAATTTGACTTTAACTGCTCATTGTTTATTTTTTTTTTAATAAGACGTATTAGAATAAAAACCATGAACAGATGTAAATAATTTCACAAACCACATGTTTAGTTTCCACATTTAAACGTTTCATAACATAGAAAATTGAGAAACAATGAAAAAACGATCGTAACTATTAATAAAACTGTGGAATTAAACTTAAAATGGATATAGATTAAACCTGTTAATTAAATATTAGATCACTTTTTTTAAATACCTACGTTACCTTCAGCCAGTAAAATTCTTAATAAATATGCATAATAAACAACTAAACTTCCACCCTTTAGTTAAAAACATAGATTGTTTAGTATTCTAAACAATACAGGGTGTCCCAGAAGTTTCTGACCCATTGTAACGATTTTTATTTTTAAAAGTATGAGACTAATAAATTTTGAAAAGTGAATTTTATCGCCCTCTACTCGTCGGTAGCTATATTAAACTTAACAGAACATTTTGACGATAAACAAATTAATGTTTCTATTTTTATTTTTATGAATAGTTGTTTTTTTTTCTGGTTTCTGGTTTTTGAATCGGAAAAAAAGGAATGGTGAACTTGAATTTAACTAGGTTCGATTTTTGGGTTGAAAGACTTTTTGCTTGACCGATCAGGAAGTATTAATATAATTTTTAAAATTATTACTCAATTGGGGATCTCAACTTTCTGTTTCGTTTGTGATATTTATGTGCTAGTAGATTTCCAAAAAAAAGCCAATCACAGTCCATTACATGGATTTTATAAACCTTATCGACAAAAAGTTTAAGGACATTTTAAAAATTCCAGAAGTTCAACTGATTTATTAAACCTAAGAAATAAAACCCTTAGTAGAAGGTTAGTAATTTTAATTATTTATTTATTATGGGCAATCGTTAACAAGTCATGTTAAAAAAAACTTACTATAAGGACATTTTTATCTTTTTTTCATAGAAATTGATGAACCAGACAATAAAGAGTACAAGTTTCTTTTCATAGAATTAACCTTTTTTTGTAATAAACATTATTTTTGTTTGTAATTTGGTTAAAATGTTATTGTGATTATAAAACCTGGACTTAATTTATTAATTATGTTTAGAGATAAATGGAAGCCCAGACAACAATTTTACATTCTTAGCACATAATAAGAACATTCTTTTTGGAACAAGGATGTTCTATTAATATGCGTAAATACCGTTCAGTATATGATCAGAATGTGATAGTCACCTCAAAAGGCCGTACCAAATTACTTGATATGTTCTGAAGTATGTAAAGATCAAATTCTCAGCATTAGATGGTCATATTCTAGTTTAGTCTAAACAAGAACGTTCTTAGAATATGTCTTGATCTCAGTGCATGATAAGTATATTATATTCATGTGATAAAAATGTTCTGGTAGTACGTACATAGCATACCCTTTTTTCCTGTCTATCGCAAGTTATATTCTTCAAATATCAAAAGTAATCTTGTAACTTGCTCATCCAAACAAAAGGAATGAATATCGCACATTATATTCACGTCCCCAAAAGAATATTCCTTTCATCGTTTGTACAACATATTCTTATCATATCATCATATCACTTTCAGTGGAATTATTGTTGGGTATTTAAAAATTACATGATACGAACATGTTAAGAATGTAACAAAAAGAACATACAAATTTACAAGAAATGGAACGTGAAATGGAGTTGTTTAGCATATACCTTTCAGAATGTTCGAAAACGTAATCCATGGGCATATTCTTAGAATGTAAATGTACCATTAGTGTTATGTGGGAACTCGAACAAGTCTTCAAAAGTTGAGCACATTGTTGTTAGAAAAATCGTTGATTAACAAAACATTTCATTTGCTAGAAGATGTTGTGTTGTTAGTAGTATTAGTTTTAAGAGTTTTAGTAATAAAAAATGAATCGTCGCAGTAAAGGCATCAACTTTACTGGAAGTAGGACATTCTATGCGCTATGTTGCGAATTTGTTAGGAAGAAATCATTCGACTATAAGTCGCATGGTTCAACGCTTCAATCAGACAGGATCTTACAATCGCAGACCAGGACAAGGGGCAAACGGTCTACGAATGCAAGAAATGACCGCTTTATGAGGCTATCTGCTCTTAGAAACAGGACAGTCACTGGTGCAATGTTAAAAAATGAGTTGGCAATTGCTTCCAATGTCCTGATATCATCTCGAACTGCGAGAAGACGTCTAAAGGAAGCTGGATTGAGCAATAGAAGACCAGCGAAAAAAACCTTTCCTAACCAGGGAACACAGAGTTGCAAGACTACGTTTCGCTAGAAATCATCAAAACTGGACGGTTGATGATTGGAAGAGCGTTTTATTCTCAGATGAGACTAGAGTCAACTTAAAATCTTCAGACGGGCGTGAGCGTGTCTGACGAAGGTCAGGAGAGAGATTTTCAAGATGCAATATTACTCCAAAAATTCCATTTGGTGGAGGCACTGTTATGTTTTGGGGAGGAATTTGTTTTAACGGTCGTACAGAGTTGGTACCTATTCGTATGAGATCCATGAATGCGGATTATTATCTCGAACATGTCATAGTTGAACATGTGATGCCGTTTGCCCCCTTCGTGGAGCCTAATTTTTTATTTATGCAAGATAATGCCCGTCCCCACGTGGATAGGCAAGTGATTGACTACTTAAGTGCAGTTGATATTCAGTTAATGGAATGGCCAGCCAACAGCCCCGACTTAAATCCCATAGAGCATCTATGGGACGCTCTTAAAAAGAAAGTTCGCAGACATAGGCCCTCACCTGTCAACCATAATCAACTGGTAGACGCAGTAATAGCAGAATGGGAGAATATCCCCCAAGATGTTATCGAAAATCTGATCTCCAGTATGCCAAAGCGAATGAATGCAGTAATAAGAAGTAGAGAAGGCCATACACGGTACTAGAATCGGTTGAAACATGCTAATTTATGTTTTTAGGTGTTTTGTGTGTAGTTCGTTTTGCGAATTTGTAGCATTACAAATAAAATATTACAAAATTACTCCCAAAACAATTGTTTTGGTTTATTTACAAGTTTCTATGAAGCTATCAATTATATCAGTCGCATGAAAGAAAACTTGTGCTTATTTAATAAAGTGGTGCGTTTATTTTGTCCCTGAGTTTATATAGGGTGTTCCATTAAAAACTCGACAATATTTGCATCTACAAAACACCTTTTTTTTAAACACTTTATATAAGATTTAACTTATTAAACATGTATATTGAAAAAACCTTTATATAAAAAGAAATGGTTCCGATATATTGTTACGATTGCATTAGGAGTAGTATACAAATGAGCATGTTTATTTATAAATATTATGAAAGAGATACTTAATTGGTGTACAACATTCGGGGGGAAACAATGATTAAAAATCATTATAAGTCTTTGTTCGATTTTTTTTTATGAAAATAAATTAATAGATAGAAAGATAATAGAAAAACTACAAGATGAGTTTAATTTATTCCAGATAATTATTCCATAAATTTTATAAATTTCTTAAATTGTACCTTGAAAATAATTGATTAGTTTTAATTTCTAGATGTTAAGGACAAATTTGTGACCACTCCCAAAATCAGGAGGAATCATTTTAGAATTCCAAATCTCACTAAAATAAAATCACCCTGTACAACAAAGTTCCAATAAACATCATTTGAGCTTACCAGTCACCAACATAAAAAAAACTGATATTTTTTTTAGTAACTTTGCCTTCACTGCCAACATAAATTTATTTATTTTTGTTCAAAAGGAAAGCTGGGAAAACAAAAGAATTATCGGTAACCATGGTTTTGTTGAATCTAAAATCTCTCTCTTGTTTTTTGTTCCTGAAAGCGAAAGGAGGGTAAGAAATTTGTCCTGATAAAATTAAAATTTTTGTAAGTAAAATTAAACAATTAACGCATAATCATGCAAGATAAATGCTTAAATCGATGAAGTGTGTGTATAAAAGTGTATTTTCATAAAAATTCAACCTACCTGACAAGAAATTGGGGCCAAAGTGTATTGGCATCCAATACTAGCAGTTCCAGGAGAACAGGCAAGTTATTTAAGCCTTAAGGAACATATTCCTGTCCATTTGAAGGTGACAACAGTTGTAAGGATTTTCACATTCATACATTTCAATTGAAGAATACTGTTTTATAACTAAGAACACGCTATATCTTAATTTAAGGTACATTCCATAGGAATAAAAATATAAAAAAAAATGTACTCACTTGTAACACCAATTCATTTTGGAATCTTTCTAATGCATCTTTTTCAGCGACATTGAATAATAAATGTCTCTTTTGAATTTCTGTTTATTTCTAACATAAATTAATTCGCAAAATTCGCATAAAGAAAACGACCACTTCTAAATCTGCTTCCATTAGCTGTGACTTTCAGAACTTTAACCTCACAAAACACAGCATTTGATCGGAGATAATAATAATAGAACTCGAAACTACACACGTAACCTGAGCGGGTGACGTCATACAGAGACCGGAGCAACTACATTAAGTATCTCTTTCGTTATTTGTTTTTTTATTATAAAAAATTTTTAAGTCTCATTGCTTTGAGCAGCCTGGTTTAATTTAATTTCATTGGCGTCATATTTTTTTTAAGAAAATATTGTGGGAAGTCATATTGTTGTCGTAGGCGTACCGCTGTAGACAACACGTTTCACACAAATACCTTGACAAAATATAATTTTATAGAATTAACAAAATTTAACCCCACAATATTTGCAGGTAAAATAGGTCAGAAACTACTGGGACACCCGGTATTTGCCAAACTATTTTTTTACAACTACCTATATATTTAAATAATAAAAAATAGGATGCTTACAATTTTTAAACAAAATTAGTTAAACCAATATAGCGCCATTTTAAATTATTAATTGTATAAACCACTACTCTATGGAAGTCCATCAAGAAATTTTTATATACATTAGGTATATGAACAAATTTTTAAATATCGATGAAAAATAATAATGAAAAAAATTACACCTATTACATATTTTGCATGTTCCAGTTGGTAGATACCAAACAAACATTCTAATATTCAAAACTTGCCGTACAATTAATTTTCTTAGTATTTATTTTATAAATTACCTCATAATATGTTGGTATCTAAAACCAGTCATCTGTTCGCAAACATAAATAAAATAACAAAGTGTTTTTTGGACTTTCCGACACTGTTCCCTTCCCTGAATTTGGTGTTTGTTAATTACATGATTGTTTTAATTACTTACAGTCAGATAATTTCATGCGAAACTGTCCTAATAAGGTTTAACTTCACTCCGGAGACCTCATTCACGATTTTCTGGTAAACACTGCAAAGAGGTGTGTCGGATTTTCGTATATTTTCCCTCTCCACGCACCGTCTGTCAATGAATTGATGATTTTTTTTTCATTTGTTACTGTTAGATTGTTGCTTTTTTAAACTAAATAAAGTAGTTGTTTTTTGTGGAAACTATGAGATTGGTTTGTTTATTTAGAATGCTTTTTTATTGGCAGATTATATTGGAAGCAGGAGCGGATTCTAGAGATCCAGTGACAAAAATGTGTTGATATTTATCTTTTGAAAAATAGTTACTGAGGGAAGTGGAAAGACGCGAATTACTAGTAAACCTGCTATAAAAGAACCAACTACTGTTTCTCAGAATCACACTGTAGATATTTAAATATGTTAAAAAAACAACAACAAAAATTTATTAAAGTTGTTTAGTTATCTGTACCAAATTTTTGTAGTAACTAGTTAATTTAATTGAACAATTAACATTCGTTAATGTGGTTGGTTGGACAGGGCTACCTACACCACTTTTGGATATTTTGGATATTTTGGATATTAAAAGAAAAATTATTAAAACACTGGAACGTAAAGAAAAAGCCGGTTCTTGATTAGTTTCTTGCAGTATACGATGTATTTTTAAAATCATTTTTTGCTTAATTCTTATAAATTCTGTTCCAACCAAAATGATTTTGAAATTTGAAAAGATTTTTTTATATTTTGCACTTATAAAAATCTTCATTATAAAACGCATTTGCGTATCGTAATGTAACTTTTACGCACGCAAATTTTTGTTTTAAATGGTTGGCGACATGAGTGAAGTATCTAAAGGCAAGACTATTGACAATGACATTTGTGGCTAATAGCAATTTATTAATTTTATATTGTTCTTTAAGAAAGTATCTGTGAATATGAATATAATATTTTACTTATATAATATATTATTATTGGTATATTATTCATTTTAAAATATTTTAAAACATTAACATTTGATAATCTAAATGTCACAACTGTCAAATTTTATAAATTACACAGTGCTGCCGACATACTTTTTAAAATAAAAATTTTCGTAATTACATAAAAATAAAAAATTAATTTAAAAAATGGTAAAAAGGACAAAATATAAAAAATATTATAAACAACTTATTTCATATGGCTGTTGTGACACTCGTTATTTAAAAAACTCATCGCTTTGCGATTCGTTTTTTAAACTTGAACTCGTGTCATAACAGAATTCCATATGAAATGCGTTGTTTAATATACTATTATCAAATTATTCATTATTTGATAAATAATTCTATCGTTTATGGTCAAAATGGTTTTTTAACAATTTATAGAATTATTAACAACTAGTTATGATTCAATTAATCAAAAATGGATAATTTGTTGAATTGGCACCTGTTTGTCCCACAGAAATATGGTGGATCGATCATTCCCATCGATTTGCTAGGAATGTTTGGTGTGTTATATGTCCAAAATTTTGGAATATTTAGAAATAATATATCTACGCCCATGGTTTTTTAAAAACTCTTCTTTTTAAAGCGTTTTTAAATCAAAATAATACAATTTGATTCGTTTTTGTATTCATTTGGTCATATTTAATTGATTTGGGTGCTTTCACATTATTCCAATTCTTGTTTAAATTTCATTTGAGCTGTTTAAAAATGCCTAGAGACATGATATCATATTTTAATAGGTCTAGAGTAATTGCTTTGTTACAACAGGGCTTTAGTGAAAGTGATATCGCGAATATTGTTGGTACTACTCATGGTACTGTATCAAAAATTAAAAAAAATTCCAAGACACAAATGAAGTGAAGGATCGTTCCAGAAGTGGCAGAAATCGATGTACAATAGGAGCACAAGACCGGCAGATAACATTGATAGCTCGAAGAAATCGACAGGAACCTACAAGTGGCATATCCAGAGAAATTGCTAGACTTGAAGGACTGAATATCTCAAGGCAAACAATTACACGAAGATTAAATGCGGTAAATTTATATCGCAGAAGACCGCTACGTGTTCCCAAACTAACCTATCAATAAAAAATTGTAAGGTTGCAATGGGCTCAAGAAATGTTACACCATGGTCCTAATTGGAATTACGTGATGTTCTCTGAAGAATCAAGAATTGGCTTGGTTTCTGATTCGCGAAGAGCGCTAGTTTGGAGGGCCCCATTAGAAACAGCCCAACCACGTGTTCCATTTGAAGGTGGGTGTATTATGGTTTGGAGTGGTATTATGAAGGGTACACCCTAGGTGTTTTATAAACAACCGTCAAGATCTAAGGGTCGCTCAAGCCTCCTTAACTCAAGTGAAGACGTGACTACCCTTGAAGAGACCTTGAGTGTTTTATATTCGACAGTTTTGACATCTCTTAGGTTATAGCACCTACAGTAAACATTATACATTGTAGGTACCAAAAAATTGTTAAAGTGTATGTAAAGAATATGAATCCATCCCTGTTTTATCCAAGCTGATATTGACGCATTCTGGACCACGACGCTAGGAGGGTAAGCGCGTGCGTTACGTCGTTTTAAAATTACTCCCCATCTAGTTTATTTCTTTATTACGCTTTCTACAAGGAATATCCATCCCAAAATATGATTACTACCGAATGAAACAATAATTTGAATGATTCTATTCTAGCCAACTAAATAAAATTAATTTTTTTTTTAAATATACTTTGTTTGAATCCAACTTACCAACAAAAAACAATAAAATCTATAAGTACCATCACTGAAATGTTTTGTTTCGAATGACTGCTTAAGATTGTCACTTTATAGTTTGACCGTAATGAAAAATGGTTACTCACGTGATAACCTCTGATGATATTTTTGACCTATTTAATTAGATTGTTTATTTTATTTCTTTTGTATTTAAATAAAAAAGTATTTTCATTGTTGTTGTTATTGTTATTTTGGTTTTTAGTTATTTGCTTCCGAGCATAAATAGTAAAAAAGTAAACTTATGTCAAAATAAATAATTACTTTCTGAAGTTTGCAGGAATTGCATTAACCTAAGCATAAAAAGTGCAATCGACTAATAAATTAATGTTATGAACATGACAACATGACCAAGCACTTGGAAATATCAAGGGTTAAACTGATCTTATGATATATGTGCCAAACAAGATTTCGAAAGGCCGTTATTATGGATTATGTATAACGATCTAAAACATAAAAATAAATACGCATTCAGGCTACAGATCTTATTGGCATCCCTAGGGAACGCTCCTAAAATTACCCTGGCTATTTCTTATATACAAAAATGTCTATGTTAAATAAACCGACGAGGTCTGGCTATTAAATAACGAGACTGCTTGTGTTGTCGCTGGAAAAGGTGGTTTCACAAAGAGATTTCTTAAAACTATGGCGATTGATTAGCTTATGAATTAGTTTTTTATCATATCCATTAAGTATAGCTATATCCTCAATTAAATTATTTTCTCTGTTATATCTTGTTTTGTTTAAAGGAAAATGAATTAATCGATGAACCAAAAAATGAAAACTTGCCATTTTTTGTTGACTACAGTGAAAAGAATCTACCGGAATATATCTATACGTAGCGGTGTCTTTCCTAAAAATATCAAATTCTAACTTGTTATTATTTCTTATTACTAATGTGTCCAAAAATGGTAACTGTTCATTATTTTCTAGTTCAAACGTGAATTTTGAATTTAATTTTGAAATAAAATCGTCTACTGATGATTTCTTCGTATTGAAAACTGCGAAAATGTCGTCCATATATCTATACCATATCCTTGGGAAATGCTCGAACTCTTGACTGATCTGTGTTTCAAAATTGCTCATAAAAAGGTTGGCTATAAATGGTGATAAACAATTACCCATTGCTGTTCCTTCATATTGTTGATAAACCTGATTGTTGTATTGAAAATAATTTTGGTCCATGCATAGTTTAGCTACTCGTAGGTATTCAGTTCTAACTTCAACAACCAAATCATTCAAGATGAGTAGTTCTTCTAGATACTGTAAAGTTTGTGGAATCGGTACGCTAGGAAATAAAGAACTTACATCGAAGATGTAAAGAAGGAATTTCTGGACAACTGGTACAACTTAGATAGATAAAAAGCTTAAGAGCCTCAATTTTTATATTATTTTTCTCTACCATAAGTTTTTGAAACAGGATAAAAACCTAGCTTCTAAATTGGTGATATATTTTATATCAAATTTTTTGGCTTTAACGTTTAAAAGTGTGGGAGTCGATCCGAAAAACAGAATTTTACAACCACCTGTTATTTCGATAGGACCTCATTGCTAATTCGTGCCACGCACTTTTCTCCCTTTTCCACTTTTAATTCTGCAGGTGGTTCCAGGAGTGTCTTTCTTTGTTTCGTTGCTGTTTTTTTTTATTTATCTTTTTTTTTTCGGGCTGAGATGGGAAACTCATGTTCGACGGGTTCTTATCCAGAACGCAACAGTGTTGGACTCACCCTCGAGAGGGTGCCTACCAACCAAACCCATCTCAAAACTCGCTGCTACCCCCGCCTCGGAATCACTACCCTAGCATGCTTCAAGACGGGCGGCGGTCCCTCACACACTCTTTTCTAACCATTTTCTTCACAACTTCTCTAACCTCCACCCATTCTTCACCCAATTCTCTTCCCAATCTTGTGTAGATACCCCACTCTTGACCCATGTCCAGTGAGCACTTGGGTCAAGAAGTAGTTTACCTCCCTAAACTCTCGGTCCATCTTCTCACTCCTACTTCCAATCGCCATTTTTAACGCACCCTCATTTGCTTGTCTTTTACCTGCCTTCATGAAAAACTCAAAATTTGGATCGGCGGGAGCTCTGTGTTGGGGAGTTCCTTTTTACAGTATTTTTTCTTTTTATGTTTTTTAAATTTATTCTTTAGTACTCTTGTGGCTAGAAGGGAGATTTATTAAAACCACTCCACGCTTTTTACAATACAGAACATTCTTAATTTAATTCTATTTTGACAATATGTTACTGTTATAGGTTATGTGACGTCACCAGCTTGTATTTCGATATGTGGTACAATCACTCACATATATTTTGTTCAAACCAAAAAGGATTTGAGATTATATTTACATTTTAACAGTAATTTATGTAAGAAAATGGATTGCAAATGGTGTGCAGTTCCCAAATATACAAATACGTCGATTAAAACTCCAGAAAAATTATTTGTAAGTGTTCGAATAATTGTGCTTCGAAAGTGATTGCAACTTTCTACGAGAGCTCCTAATGATATATCGAATAGTATCAATATTACAACCTATCAAAGTTTTTGCTTTCTGTGCAAGTTCATAATTATTTCACTTTTTTATGATATAATTTAAGGGCTCCGTTGAACAATCCGCAAATTCACAGTTTTTATATTTTTACGAAAATTTGTGTTGTACTTATTTTTATCATTATTGATCCAAATAGAGAAAAATCACAAAAAAATCACTTTTCCACTATTAACATTGTTGTTTCATAAGCACCATATTTCTACAAAAAAAAAACAAATATTCTAAAATCTGAATAAAACATGAACCCTTTCATAGTTTGCACAATTTTTATTTACTGTTCTACTAAAATCCACCAAAGATATGTTGGTTGCATAATTTTAAGTACATATTCAAAACTTTAAAAGATCATGTTCCTTTTAATGTTTTAATATTTTTAAATAGTTTAATATTTGTTAAATGTCCAACATAACTTTGTGGGGCTGATTTCGGTATTATTTATATGCATCTGAATATATTCGTATGAGTTGGTTGTAAATTTATTTTTGATACTTATCAAAATATTTATATTGATTACAAATATTGAACTATTTTTTTAAACAAAGCCTTAAAAGGTCTTAGATAATTTAAAAATGCACCTACTTAAAATTATGAAACCAATATATCTTTGGATTTTAGTAGAACAGTAGAAAATGCTTCTAGCAACGACTCAAGTTTGCCTTCATTGGAGTAATTTATTTATTGCAATTTTAATGTCAAAATAGAATATTTTTTAAATATTAATATCTAAGAATAATAAAAAACTCTTCGTTTTAACAAAACTTCCAATATTTATTTAAAAAATTGCTTTTTTAATTGAAGTTACATTTTGTTTGTTTATAGCTAGGTATGTACTTGATGTTGATTAGGAAGTATAAAGTTTAAACCAAGTATGGAAGAAATAAGACATAACAATATTAAATATCAGATGTTATGAGCCCTAAGGGATTATCCTGGATGTACTTCCCTCTAAGATCAGTATTACTGTGCAATGATATAGAAAAAAAATGGAAAAAACTATATGATGCTGATCTGTACAATAACTTAATATATTTGTGTTACAATTACGTCTTATCCATGTATAAAATGAAGATTCAATCAAAGTAAACACTTTAAAAGTGGAGAACTTCCCAGATTTATTTGTTCATTAGCAATTTTAAATTGTGGATCTGCTAGATGTCTTTTTATTTCAAGTTCTTCAAAGAAATCTAAATTTTGTTTTTCTACGACTGCTATGGAAAATAGTCCTTTTCCCACAATTTACGAAACTACAAAGTTTCACTTTTCCTAAGCCGTGGGAAAAGTTGACCAGGCCGTAGGAAAAAATCCATATAGAAATAATCAACACATTTTTCGATTATAGAATGCTTTGGACTACTGTCATAAAACGTCAAACGTTAAAAAGTACAGAGTACCCAAATGTTAGTGTTATGAAAGTAGAGAGAAGGTGTTTAATTTTAGATTAATTCAACTAAATTTTGTGTTAAAATATAAAAAAATAAGTAGGTACCTAATTATGGACATCAGCGACAGTGAGTTTGAAAACACACCCCCAGAAATAACAGCAAAAGCTGAAAATGTCACCTTAGAGCTATTGCCAGAAATTTCAAGAAAGAAATATGAAATATATTACTTTGAAATTGTTAAATTATTTATTAATTTGCAGTCGTAGAAAAAGTATAGTGTGCAACACGTGGGAAAAGCTCAATTTTTCTCACGAGCCTGAAAGGCGAGTGCCGCAGCACACGAGTTGCACAATATACTATTTTTATTACAAATGTGTAGTATTTGGATGTCATTGGTGTGTAAGAGTGAGGTTTGATGTTAAAGTAGGTGTTTTGCATAATTTGACTTATCTATATGCTTTTAAATGTTCAAAATTTCTTTGTGTTTGATCTATATATACAGCATTACATTTTGAACAATTAATTTTGTAAACACAAGATTTTTTTTAATTTGGGTAATTTTGTTTTTAAATTTAAAAATTTTGTACCAACATTATTTTGTGTTTTAAATGATAATAATGCTGATGTTGCCGAAGATATTTATTTTGAAATTGTGTTGGAAATATTTCCTCATTATGTACCTACTATTTTTAAAACTTTTAATTTCTTTAGTTTGTTTAGAAAATTTACAAAATTACCTAAATTAAAAACATCTGGTGTTTACAAAATTAATGCTGTATTTATAGGTAAAATACAAAGAAATTTTGAAGTAAGATTTAATGAACATTTAAGAGCATATAGATTAAAACAACCAGATAAGTCAAATTATGTAAACCCTGAAAACCTGAATACGAAAGGTATAAACAATTAATTTCGTCGATAGACATCCATTGCATCTATTTACCTTTTTTAGTCTCTGGACCTAATAATACACTTTCTAAAAATGGACCGGATTTAGAGAATAAAAAGTCATTTTTTCATTACCTATACTATTATAATTCAACGAATCAAAATCTATTGTGCGTTATGAATAGGTAGGTACTTGAATTTTATTTACTCGTTTATAGTTCACGCGATACTAAAATAACGTAATTGCTCCACTATTATGAACAAAACCAAAAGCCAGCATTCAAGTAAGTTGCAACAATCACATTTTAAAAACAGAGCTATTTGAGAGATATTAGAGAGTTATCGGAATCTTCAAAATACTGTAGTGCAGTAATAAAAGACGACGTTATTTAAATACTGCATGACCTTATTTATTTTGTAAAATATGAGTTATCGGTAAGCATTTGATGGTCGTTATTATTCCTTTATTCATAAATTTATTTGTTGCTCGAGTTAGTAGGTAAAGATTGAGAGTTATCATTATCTTTGGTAGTGGTATAAGTATGGAAAACCTATTGGAAGCGGTTATTTTAGGAGGCAAAGATGATAATGATATAGAATTCATAATATTGGATAATATTCTCGTGGACAGGGATCATTTAAAGGGACCCATAATCGATTTCAATTTGAATTTAATGTCAGATACTGAAGTAAAACTCAATTTCCGTTTTGGAAGGAATGATTTGCACAGTTTTGCAAGAGAGAACTGGCGATTGCCTTGTAGCAAAGCCATTAAAAGAAAGAAGAAGAAGAAAGAAGAATTAAGGGAAAATAAGACCAACATTAAACCAGTATAAATAAAGTCAGGCACTATTTTTAATAAGGGAAATATAAAGTTGGGTACGAAAGCGCATGCTCAGATGTCAAAATAAGGGCAACAGTAATACTGCCTTCCTAAAACTCACGCTCGATAATTCTCTATTAGTGTTAAAAAATCTTTAACCGACAGCATAATATTTAATAATTTTATAAATGTATTGAAAAAAATTCAATCTAGACACCCTGTTTCCTTTTTTTTCTTAACAAATGGTAGAGAACAATGGGGTAAGAAGAGTGTTGGCTAATGTTACTGACCCTGCGGGTTTTAAAATCCCCAATACAGAATTATCCGAGACATAACGACAACGGTCTAATATAGATCTATAAATACATAACCATTCATTGTTAATTGAACTTAATTCGAAGTCTTATTATTCAATTAAAATGATGCTTGCATCATTTTCAATAGCATGAGAATATTCTTAAAATATTGATAACGATGAATAGGCAAAAGCTTAAAAAAATATACGTAAATAGGTTTTAGAAATTTGGAAGTATAAATAAAAGTTAGTTAAATTTACAGTTATTTTGATTTATGTTCTATTAATTCTTTTAAGAGTCTGATGATGACGTTGCAAATAGAGCAATCTCCTACCCATCATATCCTACACGTGTTCAATTGGGGATAAGTTGGGAGATCTTGAGGCCCAAGGTAACAATGTGACATCATTATGTTGAAAGAAGTCTATTGTGGCTCTTGCGATCTGTGGTCGGGCACTATCTCGTTGGAAACTTGGATGATGTTCTAAAACTTCTTGGATATAACGCTGCGCGTTCATGTAAGCTATAGCACCCCAAGCCATAACTCCAACAGTTTGATGAATTTGCCTTTAAACAAAAAACCGTGAATTTCTCCTTTTACCACGTTGTCTTATAACCCTCGCTCGACTATCGTGCATGCCTAAACAAAATCGAGACTCGTCACTAAAGACAATACAGTTCCATTCCTGATCCCAGAGTGACCGTTCTCTGCACCACTCAAGGCGATTACGTCGGTGTTCTGGAGTTAAAGGAAGGGCCCAGTGTGGTCGATATGAAAACAGGCCAAATTGTCTTATTTGTCGGTAAACACTTCGCATGCCAATAGGTCTTCCGTGTTCTGCAAACCATTCATTTGCAATGGACCTGGTAGTGGAGAAACGGTCCAATAATCTTAGGCGGCGATCTTCATGGTATGTTGTTCTACAGGGGCGTCCAGAGCCCTTTGTTCTTTGCGTACGGCCTTCTCGAAGCCATGCCTGACAACATCTAACCACGGTGTCAACACTTCTTTGCACTCTAACTGCAATTTCCCGAAAAGAAAACCCATTCCCACTATACCACCCCTATCAAACTCACTAAGTTGACGAAATCGTACAGGTCTCCGTACCCTAGGTATCGTAACCAATCGTAAAGAATGTCAAGAACCAAAATCCGCAAAATTTGGATCTTTACTACGGCTACAATATTCATTTTTGAATTGTTAGTGGATTTCAAAAAAAGCAGTATTAAAACCGGAATCTTCGACTGATAATGTTGAAAATTTAATCAATTGTTTATTTCAGTAAAATAAATGTTTTAAAATAAAATCATTTAAACTAGGTGTTCGGATTTTTATGTCACTTAGTATACAGGGTGATTGATTAGTGTGAGGAAGCTCAGTAGATCTGTAGTAAAAATTTTTTCCTACGACCACATATGAAAGTGCTAGTTTGCACAATTATTTGTACTTAAGAAAGTAGCTAATATCAATACACGTATTGAAAAGTAAAAAAATATAGTTCTATGATCTGTGACATTTACGTCAAATTTATCAATAGCAAAAACACCTAAATGTCAAAGCAAGGACCATTTAATTTTTTTTTAAATCTTCCTTGTGTCAAATATTGTATGGTAATTGCCAATACAAATTTTTCTGTATAAAGTAAGAATAAAGTTTCTTCTAGGTTTTTAAATTTTTAAAAAATAAACATAGTTTTATTTAGTATTATTATTTTTATAAAAACACTTTTAGAAAGAAGAACAGTTTATTCTTCTTTTTTATATTGTGTTTATGTTCCGTGCATGTGTCGAATGTGGATTTTTGAAGTTATGTTTGTGTTTCTGTTTACAATTATCTTTGCGTCTATTATTATTACATTACTTTTCAATTAATTTCACCAACTGACCATTTTACTTTTAATTTTTATAGAGCCCACAAAAAAATTAAAATGTCATTTAGCTAATAAAGAATTTTGATGTGAATTGCTGAGAAAGGTGGTTATTTAATTTTAATTAATTATATTTCCATGCAATATATAAACTCGTTTAAATCCTAATTTTTAACATGACTAACAATTAAAATAAATTTTATAAATAATTTTAAAATATTTATTATAATAAGAAATATTGGGGTCGTAGGAAAAATCGTGTACACAACGCGTTGGAAAGTGTATTTCTTGCACTCGTTACGTTTCCGCACTCGCCACTATGCGGCTCGTGCTAAACTTCACTTGTGCGTAATACTTCACTTTCCACACTCGTTATGTAATATACTATTTCCTACGACCACATATGAAAGTGCTAGTTTGCACACTTATTTGTACTTAAGAAAGTAGCTAATATCAATACACGTATTGAAAAGTAAAAAAATATAGTTCTATGATCTGTGACATTTACGTCAAATTTATCAATAGTAAACACATGAATGACAAAGCAAGGACCATTTAATTTTTTTTTAAATTTTCCCTGTGTCAAATATTGTATTGTAATTGCCAATACAAATTTTTCTGTATAAAGTAAGAATAAAGAAAAAAGTTTTTTATAGGTTTTTAAATTTAAAAAAAATAAACATATTTTTATTCAGTATTATTATTTTTATAAAAACACTTTTAGAAAGAAGAACAGTTTATTCTTCTTTTTTATAATGTGTTTATGTTCCGTGCATGTGTCGAATGTGGATTTTTGAAGTTATGTTTGTGTTTCTGTTTACAATTATCTTTGCGTCTATTGTTATTACATTACTTTTCAATTAATTTCACCAACTGACCATTTTACTTATTATTTTTATAGAGCCCACAAAAAAATTAAAATGTCATTTAGCTAATAAAGAATTTTGATGTGAATTCCTGAGAAAGGTGGTTATTTGATTTTAATTAATTATATTTCCATGCAATATATAAACTCGTTTATATCCTAATTTTTAACATGACTAACAATTAAAATAAATTTTATAAATAAATTTAAAATATTTATTATAATAAAAAATATTGGGGTCGTAGGAAAAATCGTGTACACAACGCGTTGGAAAAGTGTATTTCTTGCACTCGTTACGTTTCCGCACTCGCCACTACGCGGCTCGTGCTAAACTTCACTCGTGCGTAATACTTCACTTTCCACACTGGTTATGTAATATACTAAAAAAAATTATTAACAAAATTTGTAGGCACCTATAAACTTCACATTTTAAAATTAGTTACAATGTTACAGGGTGTTCCATATGATGGTGGCACACCAAACTTATGTTTTTTTAAATGGAACACCCTGTGTTTTATTTTGAAATTCGAAATCTGCATCACTTCCACATCAGAACAATGTAAAGTTTTATTATGTTATACCGGGTATTTAAAAAGTTATAACCAATATTACCTGAAAATCGTCTCAAGTTTAACTCCCTGTATAATTAAAAAGGAGTATGGGAACATTGATCTATTGCCACCATAGTTTTTCAATAATAGTTAAAAATTATAAAACATATTCTTTGAAAAACTATGGTTGCAATAGATCAATGTTCCCATACTCCTTTTTAATTATACAGGGAGTTAAACTTGATACCAAATTCAGGTAATACTGGTTATAAATTTTTAAATACCCGGTATATAAAATAATAAAACTTTACATTCTTGTGATGTGGAAGTGAAGCAGATTTCATACAATAAAATACAGGGTGATCCATTTAAAAAAAAACATAAGTTTGGTGTGCCACCATCTTATGGAGCACCCTTTAAGATTGTAACTATTTTTAAAATGTGGAGTTTAAAGCTGCTTACAATTTTTGTGAATAACTTTTTTTTTGTAATTTTTACTATAGCAGATCTACTGAACTTCCTCACACTGATCAATCACCCTGTATATTTAAAAAATATGGCACCTACGTCTCTGTATTCTAGTTAAGACCCTGATCTTTCTCCATCCAGAAAACGAAAAATAAAATCATTACTAAATCAACTTCTTCCTGTATCCCCACATAAACCACACCAACTGCGCATGCATTTTCCCTAACGGGTCTAACCTAAAAGTGGCGTGGCACCGGCGACCGGCTACATTATTAAATTATACCCTCTTGCCGTTGTTGGCTGTTAAAATCAGCGAGGCAATTCTCGAGTCTATACTCGCTTTTAATTTGTATGATTAGATACAGACTGAAGTGATCGTTGTGAAAAAATACGTCCACATAAGTTAGGTGAGTGAGATACTTGTTATTTTTTGCGAAAAATTATTTTGATGAAGATGTTTGCGTTATAGATTTTTAAAATCTGACCAATTAATGCAGGGCGCTGATACAGATCTGTTGTATTGGCTAAAGGACCACAAAATCAAGATTTAATCTTTTGAGTTTTACCTACTTTTAAATAATCCATGTTCAAAACTGTTTATACAGGGTATTTCATTAAGAATTATCCATATAGTAACTGGAGAAACCTTAGCACTAAATATGAAGATTTAAGCCAAAACACTTAAGTAAAATATTTCTCCTAACCGAGATATAGAGTGTTTTATTTTAACTATTCTAAATGATTGTATCCCATATTTTTGACACCTTCAAATATTTTCTGTTCATCCTTGACCAAAAGTTTATACATATTAGTTTACTTTAAACAGTGGCAAAAGATAGTTTTTCTCGATTACCAGAGGCGTGCGGTAGGGATAGATACTTTCTTTTATCCCCCTACAATTTACGCCACTGTCGTAATAATTGTTTCTGCATGTTTTTTTGATTCACCGTCACTTTCTACGTAAATATCATCCTCTTGTCTCAATACGATAGAAAGAGTAGTTTTAGAGTTATTTGCATTTGAAGGTAATGTTTAAAATATCCATTTTATTCCAATAATTCCTTAATAATTTAATCAACCCAACATATTTCTAAAGGTTAGGAGAAATTTTTCCAAATGGATTAATAAATGTATTGAAGTCAATGGAGGCCACTTCGAAAATTTACTATAATGTTAACTAACTAGATTTTTTTTTACAGTAGTCTAAATAAATAATGGTTTCAGTACGTTTATTTTATGTATTCATCATGTTATTTCGTAATGAAAATCATAGTTCTATTTTGTTATAAATTTAAAACTGAAATTTAGATAAATATTAATATGAAAAAATCATTTGAAACTAATAAATTTTATTCAGTGAAATAGTTATTGACTCATGTGAATTTACGATTAGAATTAACAAATTTTGTTGTCAAGGTGGTTAGATTATTAAGGAAACTCATGTTAAATAAACAATAAAACAAAAATTGATATTTTAAACATTACCTTTAACTGCAAATAACTCGAAAACTACTCACTCTATCGTATTGAGACAAGAGGATGATATTTACGCAGAAAGTGACATGTAGAAACAATTATTACGACAGTGGTGTAAATTGTAGGGGGATAAAAGAAAGTATCCATCCCTACCGCACGCCTCTGGTAATCGAGAAAAAATATCATTTACCACTGTTTAAAGTAACCTAATATGTGTAAACTTTTTGCCAAGTATGAACAAAAAATATTCGAAGGTGTCAAAAATATGGGATACAATCATTTAGAATAGTTAAAATAAAACACCCTATATCTCGGTTAGGAGGAATATTTTATTTAAGTGTTTTGGCTTAAATCTTCATATTTAGTGCTAAGGTTTCTTCAGTTACTATATGGATAATTCTTAATGAAACACCCTGTATATCCAGAAAATAATATCAAACTTCACTTTAATAGATTAGAAATAAATTCAATATACTTAAATTAAATAATATTTTAATTTCTTATTCAATTTGTTGCTTTTCGGAGGAAGTCATATTAAAAGATATTTAATTTCATTTTAAGAATAATAAAAAACTCTTCGTTTTAACAAACTTTCACTATTTATTTAAAATACTGCTTTTTTAAAACTCATTGACAGCCGTTTCGCTAGACAACTGGCATCGTCAGTAGTTTTTTTAAATAAATAGTGGAAGTTTGTTAAAACGAAGAGTTTTTTATTATTCTTAATAAGATGGACTTCCAAAAAGTAAGGGTTAGTACAATCAATTTAATTTCATTTTATTATGATTCATCATTTTTTTTAAACTATAACTATGTTCAAACTGGTTTCATTCATTTAAAAAAAAAATTCAATATTTTTATTGAAATATTTAAACTTGTATTAACCATTACTTTTTGAAAGTCCACCTTTTTAAGAACATCAAACGAAGAACTTTATATTAATTTTCACCATTTATTAAAAAAAATACTTTTCTAGTCATTCTGACGATGACAGTGTATCGAAACAGCTGTTGTTGACTAGAAACGTTTTTTTTAAATAAATAGTGAAAGTTTTATTCTTAATTTTTGTTTAATGTTCTTAAAAAGTATTAATTATTAATTAATTTGAAACGTGAACCTTATAGAGCATGAAATGTTGTGAATAATTCCATTCTTCCGAATCTAAGCTATTAATCATCATAATTTTGAAGCTTCCACTAAAATGCGAGTATTAAATAATATAGTAGGGGAGCCCAAGCGGGGATTTCTAAATTTACTGAAGCGCGACAGATTAATATACAGGGGGATGTATGTATGTATGAGTTAGGGGTGATAATTACACTGCGACCTAAAGGATCTATTGTGTCCCCCTTACTTGCCATGTTCTGATATTTTCTCAGACCTACAGCAGCTCTTCGAGTCCTATTTTCCTGAGGAAGTTTAGGACATCGTCGGGCTTCAAATCATCTTCTATTGCATGTGCTCCTATGTATCTGGCCCTAGAATTTTGCAAGGCAGGGCATTCTGAGAGTATGTGTATTGAGGTTTCATCCTCTTCCTCATAGAATCTGCACTTTGCTTCATCTGCTAACCCTAGTTTCTTCATGTGGCTTCTTAACCGGCAATGCCCAGTTAATATTCCCGTTAGAGCCTTTTTTACTGAGGTTGAGGCAGCTAAGAGATCTCTTTTGGTCATAGTTAGTATCTTAGATTGCCTCAGTCCTTCCAGCTGATTCCAGTACTTGGATTTTTCCTTCTCCATTTCTTCCCTTAGTTTTCCTAAGATTACTCTACTGCTGATCCCACAAGATGGTTTTGGTCCCAAATGTGGGGTTTCAGCTCCTTTTTTTGCCAGCTTATCTGCTGTTTCATTCCCCTCTATTCCTATGTGTCCCGAGACCCATAGGAAGGTGACAGTGTTCTTCTGGCCTAGTTCATTTAGTTAGCCTAGGCATTCCCAAACCATCTTCGAACTGATTATATTTGAGCTCAGCGCTTTATTGGCTGCTTGACTATCCGACATGATCACAATCTCTTGTCTGCGGTAGTTTCTTCCAATATTGAATTCCACACATCTTTCGATGGCGCGGACTTCTGCTTGAAAGATGCTCGGGTATATGCCCAAGCTTTCTGAGTATTTGGCTCTCGATCCAAAAACTCCTATCCCAGTTCCCTCGTCTAGCTTGGAACCGTTCGTATACCACTTTATGGTATACAGGGGGATATCTTGTACCCTGTTAAGTATTTCCACCGTATAAGAGCCCTTAATATACAAGGGTACGTCTAGGGTAGCCAATCAGATTAGTAAAAAAAAATCCATCCTCAAATTAATTCGAGCTCGTTAGATTAATAGAAAGTAAGTTAATTACATGGAAAAAAGTGTCAACTTCAATATTCTGACGATTTGACCATGATATAAGAGAATAAGCGAATATTTAGTTTGCAAAAAAACGTCACCTGGAAGTATTCGAGCGCGGTTATTTGTTTTTTAATTTGAAGGAAATCATGTAAAAATTACGGATATCAGATTATTATGTATTCTTTATTTAACCTCCCATCAAAAAATCTGACGCGTTTGAAAAAATTTTTTTTTCCATTTTCAACCCTTACGTACGACCACCCCCATCATGGAAACCGTCAGATTAACACACGTACATTTTTAAAAATATGCAGGACATACGTGATATTAATATCTGACGCGATCGAGTATGTCCATGCAACAGTTTTTTTACATTTTTGAAAATCTATAACAACATTTTTTTTTATCACCTAAGCTTCTTAACCCAATATAGGTCTCTATGACCCTCGAGTAAATCCCGATTTAGCATCGTGGGCTCCCCTACTAATAAAATAAATGAAAAATTGATTTCAGAAAAAAAAATTATTAAAAACAAATTAACGCGTGAAATTAACAATTAAAAAAAGATATAAACAATGAAATTTTTATTAACCTCTATTAACAATTTTATTAACTATTGTATAGAGAATTCAATAATTATTACTTTAACATTATCTTTTTTTTTAATATATTTTTATGGGTCGAAAGTACCCAAATTTGAGATTTTTCGAACCTTAAAAAATTCATATCTTTAAAAATATTAACTTTATCGTGAAAAGTCATAGGTTCTTTTTTATTGGTATTTCAATAAAGAATATAAAAAAAAATTGTCCAGTTGAAAAATAATAATTTTTGTAATTATTTAAACAATTTCGGTTTAAACAATATGGCACCGGGTTGCGCCATGGCAACAAGCATTTATATCATTAGGAGGGAAATTTGAAGAGGATCACATAAAAAAATTGGACTATATTGCATTATGCTTTTGTTGCTATGTCAGATTACATTAACAGATAAAAATAAATAAAAAAAATTGAAATTGAGATAATAATTTTTAATTAGTAACCTTGGATGTGTCATTTGGTTGAAAAATTAAAACAATACTGATTTTTAACTTTTTTATTGATTATATAAAAATAAAAAATATTAATAACTCAATTTAAATGAATGCTGTATTTATGTTATCGCTAAAGAAGAAAAATGTAATCTCTAATAAAACAAAAACATTTCAAAGAATAAATAATTTCTTTATAAACTTTTTCGTTGCTAAAAAATGTGTTAATTTATTAACAAAAAAATAAAAAAGAGAAACAAATAATACCTACAAGTTTTTCGTAAACAATAATTATCGTTTAAAAAATTCTTTCAAAAAAAAACTTACTGTCCTATACGCTGTCCTTTCATTTGCATTTCATACGAAAACTCTAGAGTAGGTACATTGTTTGTTATTTGTTTCATGACACCAATGATATTGTCATAAAAAAGGAAGATCAATTTCTTATTATCAATTTACAGTGACTGTGAAGAAAACATAGTTATAATTCAAAATTCATCTCAATTTACATCAATCTACCCTCGCTGTTTTTGAGCTTCAGTTAGTAAAAGTGGCGTCAATTAAGCTTACAAACTTTTTAATTTATTATTTAATTTTTAATATTTTTTTAATATTAAATATTTAATATTTAATTTTTTAATTTTTATTTAGAAATTTTATTGATTTAATACATATTTCCTTTTAAATATTCCTACAAGTGATATTCAAGTCAAAATAAGGAAAATGTGTTTTGAAAAGGTTAACCAGTTATCACCTTAGTACTAAGGCGCGTTACAAATATACAGGGTGTAAAAGCCAAATGGAATAAATTCATTATTTCGGTTACTGTACATATAACTTGACATTCTTTAACATGAAAATGCAACCCCTACCTTCAACCCCCTCAGAATGACAGGTAAACCCCAATTTTTTAAATGGGAAGTATAGGCTTGTGATATATCATTTGAAAGGTCTCTTCATTCTCTATTCAAAAATGTTATTGTTTTTAAATTTAATGCAAAAATTAACATAAAAAAAATTAAAATCATGTTGTTACCGAAATTCGCTACAATACAATCAAAAACTAAAATGTAATGCAAAACGTAATAAAATGTAGAATATGAAAAAGAACTATGAATGTTAATGAAGTAGATGTTCTCCGCGAACGTCTTGGCAACATCCTAATTTCAAATAAAACTGTCTTCTAACATTATTTAACATAACAGGCGTGATCGACCTAATCGCAAGCGTTATTCGTTCTTTTAAGTCATTTAAATCAGAAGGTTTAGTTTTGTACACATGGCTCTTCACATATCCCCATAAAAAGAAATCTAATAATGTAAGATTCAATCAATCCTCGCCTCCCTATCCACCGATTGGGAAATATTGTATCGAGGTACTGCCGGACATTAAGTTGGTAATGTGGTGGTGCTCCATCCTGCTGAAACCATATCGTATTCGCTGGAACTTGAGGGTTACCTGGATCAGGATATAAATTTGCCAACGTTGGAATGACATCATTTTGAAGTAGTGCCAAATAATTGTTGCCATTCAAGTTGCCCTTAATAAAAAAAGGGACCAATGATATTGTTCCCTACAATCCCTGCCCAAATATTAACCTTTTAAGGGTATTAAGTGTGTTCTTCTCTCATCCAGTGAGAATTTTCCGTAGACCAGTAGCGGCAATTTTGCCGATTAGCATGACCGTTAAGTAAAAAAGTACACTCATCAGAAAACATAACGTCTTTTAATTGGATAATATTGTTATCCAACATGTCCATCATTTGCTCACAAAAAAATTTGTCCTATAAAAATCGTCTTTCATGAGCTCCTGAGTAGGTATCATCTTATACGGATGCAATTTATTTTCTTTTAATATGATTGCTATCGATGTATGGCTAGTATTGAATGTAGTGGATGCCTGTCTACTCGATGTTTGTGGGTTTTTCTGAAACTCAAGCAACACATCTAATTTGAGTTCATCACTCAGTGCATTGGCAGCTGCTTTTTTTATTTGCCTTACATGACCAAACTCGCGAAACTGCTTTTCTATTTTACTTATTGTTCCTTGGGATATAGGCGGTAAATTAGGAAATTTCTCATGAAATAGGCGAGTTACTTCCTGTTGTGTTCGGATGTTATCTCCGTAACCAATCATTTGTAAAACTGTTATATTATGCATTTCCGTTAATCATTTTTCAGAATTACAACAATGACAACTTAAATAAAACAATTTACTACTGCTTGTTAAAATAGCGTTGCCACGGAAATTCTTTAAAGTTTTTTAATGGTTACCATCTAAAAACCACATTGCTATGGTTTTTGTTCACTTTCTCATTATCAAGACCTAAACGGGAAATAAGTTTTAAGTATATTGTAATAAGTTTCGAGTATATTTTAGCGAATTTCGGTAACAACATGATATTAATTTTTTTAGACCTTTCAAATGATATATCACAAGCCTATACTTCCCATTTAAAAAATTGTGGGTTGTACCTGTCATTCTAAGGGGGTTGAAGGTAGGGGTTGCATTTTCACGTTACAGAATGTCAAGTTATAATTTAAATTTGACGTGTTTCGGGATTTTTTATAAATATGTACAGTTACCGAAATAATGAATTTATTCCATTTGGCTTTTACACACTGTATGCAATGGACTTGGTGCTACTGATATTTTTGATGTCGCTGACACAATGTTAGTTACATAAGTGTGTAACAATCATTTTGTTTCTTAGCCATGCTAATTGCACATGGCAGTCGATAAAAAGTGGCAGGATCATTTTTTCAGGTAGTTAAACTAAAAATAACAATCACATGCTCCGAGATTTTAGGGACAATGAGTGTGTTTTAACAGCTGACAAATTGGTTCGAAGAGGCATTTGCTTCTAACTCCTGTCAGTCACACCGGGTCAGTAACATAAGCGTTTAACGTACCATTTGATAACACAGGTTGGTTTTTAAAAGACATGCAACCAGCACAAAAAAATGTAAGTAGCATCATATCCGTCGCTGTTAAAACACACTCACTTTGTTCCTAAAATCTCGAAGCATGTAACTAACATTGTGTCAGCGACATCAAAAATATCAGTAGCACTAAGTCCGTCGCATATATTATGTGTAACGCGCCTTAGTTTTACCAGCGTACTACTCATTTTCCCTCTTCCATAAGCCACCTACTATTTTACATTTATCAATATTAAAATACTTATAAAGTCTTCAATGCAGGCCGTGTGATAGTCTTCCAGTACTCTGACCATTTTCTTCTGGGCCGCCTAGTGTCCTTTTATTTCGTTTTCCTTTCACCATACTTTTGACTGCTCTTGTGTCTTCCATCCGCTCTAGATGACCTAACCACTGCACATTTTTGTTTTAATTATTTTACTAATTTTGGGTTCATCGAAAAGCTCGTAAAGTTCCTCATTTTTCCTTTCACTTACTTTATTTGTCTTTTTGTCTTCGTATATTTTTCTGGTAACCTTTATTTTGTGGAAGTCCATCTTACTAAGAACAAATAACTGAACGGTTGAACAAAATTTTCACTAAACGCTAAAAACTAACATCGTCAGATTGACATATTGAAATTACATGTTTGTTTGTAACTAGGTACTTGATGTTGATAAGTAGTTAAGGCTAGGCCAAGTAAGGAAGTAATAAGACATAAAATTAAAGCCTAGATGTTATTAGCCCTAAGGGATTATCCTGGATGTATTTCCCTCTAAGATCAGTATAACTGTGCAATGATATAAAAAAAACCAGGAAAAAACTATATCATGCTGATCTTTACAATAACTTAATATATTTATGTTACAATAATGTCTTATCTATGTATAAAATGAAGACTCAATCAAAGTAAACAGTTTAATAGTGGAGAACTTCCAAGATTTATTTGTTCATTAACTACTTTAAACTGTTGATCTGCTAGATGTCTTTTAATTTCAAGTTATTCTAGAAAATCTGAATTTTGTTTTTTATCACAAATGTGTAGTATATGAATGTCATTGGTGTTTATCAGTGAGTTTGGATGTTCAAGTAGGTGTTTTGCATAGTTCGACTTATCTGGTTATTATAATCTAGGTATATGCTCTCAAGTGTTCATTAAATCTTACTATTTATAGTCGGACTATGCAAAACACCTACTTGAACATTCAAACTCACTTTGGAAAGTTGGATTTGCCAAGGTGTCAAGATAGGGTAAAAAATGGGGTTCTAAAACTTTTTGGATATAACGCTGCGCGTTCATGTTACCTCTGATGAAGATTAAAGGTGATCTCGAACCATAAGCTGTAACACCCCAAACCATTACTCCAACAGTTTGATGAACATGTCTTTAAATAAAAACGTCTTATTCGTCGGTTAACCATTAATTTGCAATGGACCTGGTAGTGGAGAAACGGTCCCCTAAGGCCAATAATCTTCAAGGTCTGTTGTTCTACGGGGGCGTCCAGAGCCCCTTGCTCTTTGCGTACGGACTACTCGAAGCCATGCCTGACATCACCTAACCACGGTGTCTACACTTCTTTGCACTCTAACTGCAATTTCCCGAAAAGAAAATCCAACTTCCCCAAATGCCACTATACGACCCCTATCAAACTCACTAAGTTGACGAAATCGTACAGGTCTCCGTACCCTAGGCATCGTAACTAATCGTAAAGAATGTCAAGAACCAAAATCTGCAAAATTTGGATCTTTACTACGATTACAATATTAATTTTTGGATTGTTAGTGGATTTCAAAAAAAGCAGTATAAAAACCGGAATCTTCAACTGATAAGGCTGAACATTTTATGAATAATTGTTTATTTCAGTAAAATAAATAAATGCACCAAATTTTATAAAAATAAAATCATTTAAACTGGGTGTTCGGATTTTTATGTCACTTAGTGTAAATGTAAAAATGTTGGTTCGTTAATTATTTGTTGCTTTAAATTAGTGAAATATATTGTTTTTTTTCAGATCACCATGGTTGACGAATTTCTGGGTAAAAAGTATAAACTCCACTCCAGCGAGAATTTTGATGATTTTATGAAAGAACTAGGTAAGAGCCATATGAAATATGTACAGTGTGTAAAAGCCAAATGGAATAAATTCATTATTTCGGTTACTGTACATATTTATAAAAAATCCCGAAATACGTCAAATTTAAATTATAACTTGACATTCTTTAACGTGAAAATGCAACCCCTACCTTCAACGCCCTTAGAATGACAGGTACAACCCCCAATTTTTTAAATGGGAAGTATAGGCTTGTGATATATCATTTGAAAGGTCTCTTCATTCTCTATTCAAAAATGTTATTGTTTTTAAATTTGATGCAAAAATTAACATAAAAAAAAATTAAAATCATGTTGTTACCGAAATTTGCTAAAATATACTCGAAACTTATTACAATATACTTAAAACTTATTTCCCGTTTAGGTCTTGATAATGAGAAAGTGAACAAAAACCATAGCAATGTGGTTTTTAGATGGTAACCATTAAAAAACTTTAAAGAATTTCCGTGGCAACGTTAATTTAACAAGCAGTAGTAAATTGTTTTATTTAAGTTGTCATTGTTGTAATTTAAGTATAAAGTTTGTTCAATTTAATTTTGAAAAATGGTTAGATTAACGGAAATGCATAAAATAACAGTTTTACAAATGATTGGTTACGGAGATAACATCCGAACACAACAGGAATTAACTCGCCTATTTCATGAGAAATTTCCTAATTTACCGCCTATATCCCAAGGAACAATAAGTAAAATAGAAAAGCAGTTTCGCGAGTTTGGTCATGTAAGGCAGATAAAAAAAGCAGCTGCCAATGCACTGAGTGATGTACTCAAATTAAATGTGTTGCTTTGTTGCTTGAGTTTCAGGAAAACCCACATACATCGAGTAGACAGACATCCACTACATTCAATGCTAGCCAAACATCGATAGCAAACATATTAAAAGAAAATAAATTGCATCCGTATAAGATGATACCTACTCAGGAGCTCATGGAAGACGATTTTGATTGGAGAACTTTTTTTGAGAGCAAATGATGGACATGTTGGATGACAATATTATCCAATTAGAAGACGTTATGTTTTCTGATGAGTGTACTTTTTTACTTAACGGTCATGCTAATCGGCAAAATTGCCGCTACTGGTCCACGGAAAATCCTCACGGATGAGAGAAGCATACACTCAATACCCTCAAAAGGTTAATGTTTGGGCAGGGATTGTAGGGAACAATATCATTGGTCCCTTTTTTATTGAGGGCAACTTGAATGACAACAATTATTTGGCACTACTTCAAAATGATGTCATTCCAACGTTGGCAAATTTATATCCTGATCCAGGTAACCCTCAAGTTCCAGCGAATACGATATGGCTTCAGCAGAATGGAGCATCACCACATTACCAACTTAATGTCCACCAGTACCTCGATACAATATTTCCCAATCGGTGGATAGGGAGGCGAGGATCGATTGAATGGCCAGCGCGATCACCTGATCTTACATTATTAGATTTCTTTTTATGGGGATATGTGAAGAGCCATGTGTACAAAACTAAACCTTCTGATTTAAATGACTTAAAAGAACGAATAACGCTTGCGATTAGGTCAATCACGTCTGATATGTTAAATAATGTTAGAAGACAGTTTTATTTGAGATTAGGATGTTACCAAGACGTTCGCGGAGAACATTTTGAACATCTACTTCATTAACATTCATAGTTCTTTTTCGTGTTCTACATTTTATTACGTTTTGCATTACATTTTAGTTTTTAATTGTATTGTAGCGAATTTCGGTAACAACATGATATTAATTTTTTTTATGTTAATTTTTGCATTAAATTTAAAAACAATAACATTTTTGAATAGAGAATGAAGAGACCTTTCAAATGATATATCACCAGCCTATACTTCCCATTTAAAAACTTGTGGGTTGTACCTGTCTTTCTAAGGGGGTTGAAGGTAGGGGTTGCATTTTCACGTTAAAGAATGTCAAGCTATAATTTAAATTTTACGTGTTTCGGGATTTTTTATAAATATGTACAGTAACTGAAATAATGAATTTATTCCATTTGGCTTCTACACACTGTATACGAAATTAATTCGTATAAAATGTTCACGGAACTATGTACATGATTTCTACATTTAAACATGATAATAAGACATATCAGATATATCCAAGTCGGCATAGATAGTCACCAAGATTGTTGTAATGGCCACCCTTTTCCGATAAATGATGGCGTAATGGCCTCCACTGGGTTCAATATTCTGCGTATTAGCGCCTGTATTTGGACCAACAAAATTTTTACTCTGATTTACAGTCAAATGAAAATATCCTGCGTTTTGTAACGGGTTGTAACCACCCCACAAATCCGTGCAAATAGTTGATCCAAGTTCAACGTGTTTCTGAATAAAAAGCAAAACCGTTTCTGCAATTCGACAATGGACTAGTGTAGTGATTTTTTTTTATATTTGCATCTTATAATATAGGTTTTTAGTGGTTCAAATGTACAAATAAAATTTTTATAAAATTAATCCTCTAGCCATAATCGGCCTTTGAAATTTAAATTTAATGGTTACATACGTCATAAGTGACAAGTGACGTGTTTCAATAAGATTGGTAGAAAATTTGCGATGTTGTCAATATGCTTTAATATTAACCGAGAAACTTATCTCTCTCTCTTATTTGTTGTCATTAAAAAGAGATAAACATATCGATATTTTTGTTCTCTGATTGACACTTTATCAAATAAGGAGTAAAACACTAAACACAATATTTTGTCATTTTCGTTAGTTTAATTTGTTGTTTGGTTGTGTTTGGTTTATGAAAGAAATTACTTCTACACTATTTTTGGTTCGAAAATAAAAATCCCTAACACCTTCTCTTGGTGTTATAGCGGTTCCTTTAAAAATAACCAATAGAAGTAATTGTTCTCTCGGGGAGCAACCCTTCTATCGGTACAGTGAGAGAACGAATTTCAAGAATACGGTTTTGGCATTTTCAATCCACTTTCTGTTAGCTGTTCTATTCTATCACCGTCAAGAATAGGGGTCTTGTTTGTTTATTACAGATAAACACGATTTTCTCTCCTGTCATATATTTTGTCAACTGGTACAATCAGTTAGTCACAGAACACGGTGTTTTGTGCCGCCAGTTCTTTGAGAATACTTGAAATGTGACAACGTTGACTTTTAAACACACTTCATTATTGGTTATTAGTTGGTGCTACGTTTAAAACTTACTAATTATTTATTGCTAAATTTTACGAAATGAGAAAAATTACTTGCAAAATGAATACCAATATAAGTAAGTAGGTATCTTGTCCTAAATATATATTGCTATCATTTTGATTAATTTGATCCTACTAAACTAGTCCATTATCAGTGCATATTTCAATTCGGAACTCGCTGGTCAGGAACCCCCGATATAAATAGAGAAAGGTTCACTTTTTTAAATCCAGTTAGAATTTTTAACATTCAAAGAAGTCCCTTTTCGGAAGTACAACCATAAAAAAAATGTATACATCGAAGAAATTATTTTATTTCTAACATTCACAATCGACAACTTTTTGAATGGCACCGGTATAATGTACAAACATTTCACTCTTATCACAAATCATAATACTTATCGCAACGTATAAACATTTAAACAACAACACCGAGTTCGTTCCTTTCTCTAAATTGTGTATGTATAAGCGTTTTAATTATATACCGAACGTGTGCAAGTTTCATAGGTCAGTTTAAATCCAAAGATCGATCGAAGCTAACCGTTTTGCATTGTCTTAATCCGCCAGTTTGAAGACTGTTGATTTCTGGTATTCACGTTGCAACTTTCTAAACCGGTAAGATGAGTTTGACGGAAGTCTTGGGAAAAAAATACAAGTTACACCAGAGCGAGAATTTCGATGAGTACATGAAAAAATTAGGTATATATTTTCCGTATATATATTTTAGTTAGATAAAAATATTGTTAACTTAAGCAACATAATATATATATTTAAAAATAACTGGTAGGCGGAATTATTCACTAGGTACTACGGGGAAGGTACCTACATAATTTAAAATTTCAAAAGCAAAAAAACTCGTATTTTTTTTGGGACCATTCTTCCGCAGAGAGACTCACCTTGTAAATGAATAGTAGACCCGTTATATAGTCTATATATGTTCAAATATATTGTGTCTAGTAACAATTAGTGCAAAAAATAACGATTTTCTTTCAAATTTGTGATATTGGAAAATTCACTATTTTCACATCAAAATGTAAGTATTTGGTTATAGTGCAGTCGAATTACGTGAAAAACTGACCAATTTATGACGTAAGTCCGAATTGAGGTAGCTAAGTGGAAAGGGGTAGGTTTGATAATTACAAATCGAAAGGCGACCATCCAAGACCTTGGATGCGTGCAAGGGGTGCGTGGTAGGGGTGGAAAGGGGGTGAAAACGGTTTTTTGCGATTTGCAGCGTAAATACGCATTTTATTGAAAAAAGTTAAATGGAAAAGTTGTAGATAATAAAAAAATCGACAACTTTTGTCTGAAACATTTTTTCACATAACCTAAAAATAAAGGCTAAAAAAGCGAAAAACCATAATTTTCGTTTTTTATTTTTTACTCAGCGAAAAATCAATATTTTGTTATGAAATTCAGTACAGTGATAGCTTTTTGTATCCCAAAAAAGTAGAATTTTTTTATTTACGATAACTCAATTTTTTTTCGACATATTAACGATTTTCGAAAAAAAGACCTCATTTTGTAACGGCTCCCAAGGTCCAAATTTTTATTTCAGACGCCTCTTGAAGGTCTCATTTTTTTCGTAATGACTTTAATTTTCATATACAATAATAAAAAAATACTACTCCTAGCAAAAAAATCGTTTAAAATCGAAAAAACTGTAAAATTCATAATTTTTCACGCGTATCTTTTTCCTACCCTTCTACACGTTATATTACTCTCAAAAATGTTTCAGTTAATTCCAGACAGTCTGCTAAAAAAAATTTCCTGCAGTTGCAAAAAAGGTTGCAGTTCTTCAAGATGCAGTTGTCGAAAACACGGTTTAAAGTGTACGAATTTATGCTCGAATTGCTACGGCGTTAATGATTGTACTAATATCGAGCAATCAATCACAGAAATTGCCGATGTACATCCTTCAGAACACGTTGACCAAAACAATGCATTTCAAGATGAGAATCGCATGCTAGAAGAGGAAGAAAATGTCGAATCTGACGAAGAAGAATCAGAAAATGATAATGAAGATGAAGGCGAACATGATAAAGATGAAGACGGAGATGATGAAAATGAAGATGAAAATGATGAAGATGACGATGAAGTAGAAGTACAAGAGGAAGAAGAATGTAATTCGCAAGTCAAAAGGGCGAGATATAATTAAAAATAAAAAACAGTAAAATTGTACTTCCTTTGTATAATTCATCGTATGGACGTATAAATTTTTTTTTTTATTTTTTTAATCAATATAGACGTCCATAATTTCCTTTATTTTAATCCTACAAACTGCAATAAGGTGTGATAAATTAAATGCATGTACATGAAATATTTTTGAGAGTAATATAACGTGTAGAAGGGTAGGAAAAAGATACGCGTGAAAAATTATGAATTTTTCAGTTTTTTCAATTTTAAACGATTTTTTTTGCTAGAAGTAGTATTTTTTATTATTGTATATGAAAATTAAAGTCATTTCGAAAAAATGAGACCTTCAAGAGGCGTCTAAAATAAAAATTCGGACCTTGGGAGCCGTTACAAAATGAGGTCTTTTTTTCGAAAATCGTTAATATGTCGAAAAAAAATAGAGTTATCGTAAATAAAAAAAATTCTACTTTTTGGGATACAAAAAGCTATCACTGTAGTGAATTTCATAACAAAATATTGATTTTTCGCTGAGTAAAAAATAAAAAACGAAAATTATGGTTTTTCGCTTTTTTAGCCTTTATTTTTAGGTTATGTGAAAAAATGTTTCAGACAAAAGTTGTCGATTTTTTTATTATCTACAACTTTTCCATTTAACTTTTTTCAATAAAATCCGTATTTACGCTGCAAATTGCAAAAAACCGTTTTCACCCCCTTTCCACCCCTACCACGCACCCCTTGCACGCATCTAAGATCTTGGATGGTCGCCTTTCGATTTGTATTTATCAAACCTACCCCTTTCCACTTAGCTACCTCAATTCGGACTTAAGTCATGAAAAAAAGGTAATTCGACTGCACTATTAGGTTAGGTTAGGTTTAGTTTAGTTAGTGTTTTAAAAATTTTCTTCTTTTCTCGATTTTCATGCTTATTATTCATTTTTCCTCAAAATAAACACTATCAATATTATTATTAGAGCCTACAGAGTATATTTTCTAGATGCGTCACTCGTTACAATTATAACATATATCTGTGTATCGTAGCCCATGTTTCCTACAACTACAGTTGGCAGAAATGCAGCCTTTCTCACAGCTGCAACAAATTGTTTTTTTCTGAAATCGTTTCGGACCCCAAATTACGCCATTCTAATAAATTCGTTTGTTGCTGGGCAACGAACTTTCTCGTACAGTACCTTAAAATTCAGCCTACGTCAGTTTTTTATGTACAGTAAATTCAATAAATATACTCAAACAACCAACTCTTATTTATTTAATTATTTTTGAATATTTACAGTTATATTGCAGTTGTGCAAATTATTAAAAATAGGGTGTAATCCAGTCGAAAATTTTTCTTTGATACATTCATGTTTATTTGTTATTTCTGAATAGTTAGCAAAGTTATTACTATTTTCTTCTTCGACACTAAAACTAATAGTATTAACAGAATCCTCTATGTATTTTCCCTTCTAAATATTTTATTTGCTATGTCCACTTTATTTGTGAAAGATTCTTCTACAGGGTTAGTATAAAGTATGGAACCCCCTAAGTATCTCCTCAACGGTTTGATATTTTTAAATGAAATTGCTTATCCCCTTCTAAGAAGATCCAAGGAATTCAAAAATGCTATCAAATTTAATGCAAAATTTGCGGTTAAACCGGAAATGCAAATCAACTTTTTTATTTTAAATAGAACACCCTGTATATTTTTCCATTTTTGAATTCCTTGTGAAATTCTGCATACAGTAAAACTTTCCATTCATATTGTTATTGAACAATTGAGGCTTTAATCAATAATTTATCGTTTTTTACTTAGTTAGCCATGGATGAAATGTCAAACCTTTAATTGTCAAATAAATTAATTATTGAGTAAACTACCTATCAGTGTAGTATAAGTTGTGCAATAATATTTCTCTCTGTTATTTGTTACTATTGTTTTTTCTATTATGGTGTATCTAAGTGAAGGAAAACGTATCGAAATTTTAATTATGCGAGGATATGGAGACAAACAGCGTTCTTATAAGGAAGTTTTAAATCTATTCAATGAAGTTAATCCAGATCACCAAATCACAAAATCAACAGTTGTGAAAACTGTAAGGCGTTATTTACGAACACATCACGTAGTAAATAAACCCAAGTCAGGAAGACCAAAATCCGCCACAAATGACAATGTAAACTTGGATGTGTTACTATCACTTGAAGAAAATCCACAAACATCAACTACCCAGTTAGCTCTTGACTTTGACATAAGCCAGACTTCCGTCATGAACATAATGAAATCCGAGAAATTGAAACCATATAAATTTCACTTCTGTCACGAATTAACTGAAGATGATCCAGATAGCAGAACAGAATTTTGCGAAAACATTCAGAACAGATGTATAGCAAACCCAAATTTTATCAAAAAAATTGTGTTCTCAGATGAAGCAACATTTTGCTTAAGTGGTAAAGTGAATAGACATAACTATCGTATCTGGTCTAGAAATAATCCCCGTTGGATGAGGCAAGTACATACGCAGTATCCGCAAAAAATAAATGTGTGGACAGGAATGATAGACGATAATATTATTAGACCTTTCTTCATTGAAGGTAATCTGTCTGGACATCATTATTTAGATTTATTAACAAATTATATTGTACCCGCTATTGCAAAACTTTATCCTCATCCAAATAACCCAGCAATTCCTGCTGAAGACATATGGTTTCAGCAAGATGGCGCACCTGCACATTATTCTAGAATTGTGCGCCAGTATTTAGATCAAGTTTTTCCAGGTCGATGGATAGGGCGTAGGGGTGCTATCGAATGGCCACCTCGTAGTCCTGATGTAACTACTCTCGATTTTTTTCTGTGGGGTTATCTAAAAAATAAAGTATACATAAATAGACCCACACATTTAAATGACCTAGAGTTACGCATACGAAACTTATTGCTGCAAGTGCCGAACGAATTTTTGCAAAATTCTTTACGAGAATTTGAAGACCGTTTAGGATATTGTCAAATAGCAGAAGGGCGTAATTTTCAACATTTAATATAATTTTGTTAATTTTGTGTTATTTTTTGTTAAAATAAATAAATTGTTATGTTGCCAAGTTTTTAGGATGTTTCCATAAATTAAATTTGCCTTACTCACCATTTGACATTTTATCCATGGCTAACTAAGTCAAAAACGATAAATTATTAATTTTAAAATATTTACATTCTGTACGTACCTTATTCATTAAATATACATTATCTGGTGCTTGAGTTAAAAAAATGTCAATTTGTTCAAGTGACAACACTTTTGATTTCTTTGGTTTGTAATTGTCACTTTGACGTTTTAGAAAGGCACATAGTTTAAAATATTTTGTTATATCAATATCTTCTCTGGTACTAAGTTCGCTTTTCAGCATTGTGTAATTTGACCACAATGTAGAAGCTTTTAACTTTAACACGGGGGAAAATACAGTTTTCCACCAAGTATATTTGATAAAACTTTCAGCTCAATCGTACCATTTTTGTAAAAGAAAAAAATTAAAAACCAAAAAAACCGTTTTTTGGTTTTTTTTTCGGAAATTTTTGAGGTTAGATCAAAAATGATTATGACAAGTTGTAGATTTTTTTTAATTCCAACAACTTTTACTTTTGACTTTTTTCAATAGGATGCATTATTTAGTCACAGATCCCAAAAAACTTTTTTCACCCCTAAAAACCATCCCTCCTAAACCACCTAATTTTTATTTAGTTATGAAGTCTATGCCTTAATTGTTCCACTAGTTTGCTGTAAGAGAACATTTATTTTTTCACTCACATACCACGAATGGACCAGATGTGTCATTTGAAAGTAAAATGTAAATCTGAAACAGATGATTTCATTAACGCTGATATTTTATATTTTTTAAATTTCTTAGGTGTTGGTTTGGTCACTCGGAAAATGGGCGCAGCCGTCTCACCCGTAGTTGATTTAGTCAAAGAAGGAGATCAGTATGTTCTATCATCAAATTCAACATTTAAAAACGTCACTCTAAAGTTTACTCCTGGAGTAGAATTTGATCAAGATACTCCAGATGGGCGTAAAGTAAAATCAACCATCAGTATTGTTGGAAACACCCTACATGAAGTCCAAAAAGACGCCAATGGAAAAGAAACAACCATAGATAGGACTTTTACAAACGACGAAATCAAAATGGTGAGTGAAACTTAGATTTACCCGGGTAAACTGCACAATACCCAGAAAACATGGGTAAAGTCCATGGGTAAAGTTCTTGAAATCTTGTTTTTGCCTTCAATCGATTCTTCTATATACTTTTCTGGAACTGAAGCCTTTAAAAAATCTGTATAATAAAACCTTTTATATAAAATTAAAAGTAGCTTTTTACAATTTGACATTTATTAAGTTAGTTTTCCACTAAACCAATATCTCTTAAAAGACTATTCAGTCTAGGTTTGAAGAGGGGTTTCGTCATCATATCTGCCAACTGCTTTTCTAAAGTAACCTTTACAATTTCAATTAACCCTTCGGTGACAAACTCTCTAACAAAGAAATGTCTTGTACGGATATGTTTGGTTCTCTTATGAAATTCGGGGTTTTTTGATAACTTAATTGCCGCCTCATTATCTACCATTAATTTTGGAATCTTCTGTGGAATGATTTCGTCAAACATTTTCTTCAGCCAAAAAAGTTATTTCGCTTGACGCAACTCCTACAGCATAAGCTATGTCTGGCCGAGAGCCCACCATGAGATACATCAGAGCTCCTACAGCTTGTCTATAAGGAAAATTTTCAGTTACTTTATTATCCTTCTCTAACTGATTTGTTCCTTTAATCATAGGTGTAGATACTGACTTACAATTTTGCATCCCAAAGTGTTGTAATATCTTTCTAGTGTAAGCAGACTGACTTACATAAATTGAACCATCCTGTTTTCTATCTATTTCCAAGTCCAAGAAATAGATAGCCGGTTTAAAAACAATCTTGAATTCCTTTTTCATATTTTGTATGAATTCATCTTTTAATTTCTCATTGTCTATTGCCAGTAGCCCATCATCAACGTAAAGAGCTAAAAGAGCAAGATCTTTACCTTCTCTTTTAATAAACAAACAAGGGTCTGCTTCACTTTGTTTAAAATTTAGTTTTGTAACAAAATCAACGATCCTTTTATTCCAACACTTATCACATCCAAAAAGTAAGCCAACATCACATTTTCATCAGCACTACTTTTCAAATTGTATTGTTCACGCCAGTTGTAATATTCTTTTTCATATCTTTTTGCAGACTTAACTGGAATGATTTGCCCTATATCTTCCACAGTTTTCTCAGCAATTTCATCTAATTTCAGATCCATTTTCTCCGCAGATATTTCGCGTGTGCAGAAAAATTCAATATGTCTGCCTTTACTTACATTGTTACTTGGTAATCGCTGTTCATTTTTTATTTATAAAGCAAATCAACCAGGTTAAGAATAAATCAAGTAACATAATTTTTTCACAGCAGTCTACATGACTTCCTAATAAAATGATCAAATATGTCATTTCAGTTTCATATTTTATAGTGTTTAAAAACCAAAGGCAGTACGAGAAAAAATATAGTACGATACACGTCCGTGAAGTGATTATTACGGTATTCGATCTATCTCGTACCGTAATAAGTCACTTCCCGGACTTAAATAAGTATTACAAATCAAACGTTACACAGTAAAACTGCATCCTGACAAAGTAAAAGATACTAATCTATTTAAGGATAATAAAAAACTCTTCGTTTTAACAAAACTTCCAATATTTATTTAAAAATTGCTTTTTTAAAAAACTCAATGACAGCCGTTTCGCTATTAAGCATCGTCAGATTGACATTTAAGTTACATTTTGTTTGTTTGTAGCTAGGTACCTGATGTTTAGGTAGTATTAAGGCTAGACCAAGTATGGAAGTAATAAGACATAACAATATTAAAGCCTAGATGTTATTAGCCCTAAGGGATTATCCTGGATGTATTTCCCTCTAAGATCAGTATAACTGTGCAATGATATAGAAAAACCAGGAAAAAACTATATCATGCTGATCTTTACAATAACTTAATATATTTGTGTTACAATTACGTCTTATCTATGTATAAAATGAAGACTCAATCAAAGCAAACACTTTAAAAGTGGAGAACTTCCCAGATTTATTTGTTCATTAACAACTTTAAATTGTGGATCTGCTAGATGTCTTTTTATTTCAAGTTCTTCAAGGAAATCTAAATTTTGTTTTTTATTACAAGTGTGTAGTATTTGGATGTCATTTGTGTGAAAGAGTGAGGTTGGATGTTCAAGTAGGTGTTTTGCATAATTTGACTTATCTGGTTGTTTTAATCTATATGCTCTTAAATGTTCGTTAAATCTTACTTCAAAATTTCTTTGTGTTTGACCTATATATACAGCATTACACTTTGGACAATTAATTTTGTAAACACCAGATTTTTTAATTTAGGTAATTTTGTTTTTACATTTAACAATTTTGTACCAACATTATTTTGTGTTTTAAATGATATTATTGCTGATGTTGCCGAAGATATTATTTTTGATATTTTATTGGAAATACTTCCACAATATGTAATATTTTTATAACTTTTAATTTCTTTAGTTTGTTTAGGAAATATTAGTTGTAGTGCCACTTTCTGTTCTTTTTTATTTATTAATGTATTTATCAAATGAATTGGGTAGCCATTAGATGTAGCTATTTGTTTTATGATATAAATTTCTTTATCAAAGTTAATTTTGTCCATTGGAATTGAAAATGCCCTATGTATCATAGAATTATAAGCTGCTAATTTATGTGTTATAGGATGATTTGAATTATATGGTATGGTTACATCTGTTTGTGTTGGTTTTCTGTATATTGAATAATTTAGGAAATTATTAACTTTTTAAGTCTAGAAAATTAATTGAATTATTTTCTTCAACTTCTAAAGTAAAATTAATTTTAGGATACAAGGTATTTATATAATTAAAAAATATATCTAGCTGTCGTTCGCTACCTACAAATCCTGCTAACACATCATCAACATCTCTATACCAAAATACAATATTGTTTTTATAACTAGAATTAAAGATTTTGTTTTCTAAATTTTCCATAAAAATATTTGCTAAAATTGGAGAAATGGGACTTCCCATTGGAAGACCCTCATTTTGAATATATACTTTGTTATCAAAAGTAAAATAATTTTGACTAATGCATACATTAAATAAGTCAATTATATTTGATATTATTCCTGGATGGATATTTCCTTCATCTAATATCTTTTTAACTAGAACTATACATTCTTTAGGAGGAATTTTAGAGAACATATTAGTTACATCAAATGATACTAATTTAGTATTATTTTGTAATTTACATTTATTTAATTTATTTATCAAATCTAATGAATTTTGTACTGAATATTTAGATGTGTAACCATAATTATTTAGAATAGTATTTAATTTTTTAGCTACCTTAGTATTAGGAGTGTTAACATACGAAACTACTGGTCTAATTGGTTTTGACTCTTTATGTAATTTAATAGTTCCATATAATTCTGGACATTGAGGATTTTTATTTACTAGATATTTTTTATCATAGTCATTTAATAGATAATTTGAATCATTTACATGTTCTCTTATTTGGTTAGAAAATTGTTGAGTGGGATCGTTCTTTAGAATTTTGACATTTTTCTTTTTTTGTTAAAACGAAGAGTTTTTTATTATCCTTAATAAGATGGACTTCCAAAAAGTAAAGGTTAGTACAATCAATTTAACTAATCTATTTGTTCTGACAAGACAAGTGTGAAATTTCGAATTACAAAGATCGCTTTACTTTTACATTTACATTTATTGGTCATGCATTTAGTTTTACAATGAGCTTGACCTCCTAAAAGTGATTGTTCATTTGCAAGTTGTCGTAAATTTTTCTTTTCCGGTTATACACTTTCCATATCTACAAGTTTCTCACTGTACACTGAAAATTGATTCCTGGAAAACATTTCTTCAATAGTTCCTTTCTTGTTTGCTAATTTATAAAAAACGTCGTCAGTTTTCTCGACAACTGTCATGAGGATAATAAAAAACTCTTCGTTTTAACAAAACTTCCAATATTTATTTAAAAACTGCTTTTTTAAAAGACTCAATGACAGCCGTTTTTTATTATCCTTAATAAGATGGACTTCCAAAAAGTAAGGGTTAGTACAATCAATTTAACTGTCATGAGAATGTTTCTAAAATTACCTGTCCCCCTGTCCACATCTGGAATTTATACTCTCACTGTATCTTTAACAGAACATGGAGGAAACTTAGAATTCGATAAAGCCTTCATCTTCTTTGCTTGATTTTCTAAATTTCTTTTTGCATCTCATCTATTTGACTGTATATTTTCTGGCGCAAGAAAAGTTCACACCTTATATTCCCTGATGTACTTGGTTTGTCACACTCTACTACACCTTTGCTCTGATTTTCTGAAGTTTTTATATTACTAGCGTTTTCTCTATTTTTGTTGACATTTTCTCATTTCTATTTTCAGTAATATCTTCTTGGGGACTGTCTGTTTCTGGGTCACTACCCAGGTCTTCATTTTGTACTTGTTGAGGCTGTTCACCTACACCAAAATTCTTCACAACTTTCTCGAGCTTTTCGTCGGTTCGTAGTTTTTCAACATCTTCTTTTGGAAAAAGTTGATGTGTATAGGCCGACTTCAACACCATGCCCAAACATGGCGACATAAGGAGCTTGTTTTATCCCATCATTTTCATTAACTGGACAAATCTTAGACCTTCTGACCATCGCATACAGTTTTCATCGTCCATCCATGTCATCAACACATTTTGTATATCTTGATTTGCTCTTTCCACGCTGCCTTGTGACTGACTTCAATGCCACGGTTGGCGAACTCCCGGCCATTGTCTGCTTGTAGTATAGATGGGGCTCCTAAAATACAAAATATGTTTATCAGTTAAGTGGTCCTGATACACCATGATAAATTTGTATTCTCCATCCAGATGGGATTGCATGTCAATTTTTTAATTTTGTCTTTGCACCAGCTAACCTGATATTCCGTCAAGTGGATTGAGATTTAGTTCTAATTAAGTTGTCTCTGTATTTTTCTACCTTGATTAATAATGAGCAACTTTACTACCTCAAATAAAGTCATGTTCAGAGGCTAGTAGTGAAAAAAATATTTATTTGGTTTTATGTTGAATGTAAAAATATGGTATAAATATCTTTTATAATGAAATTGATTGTGTTAACCTCTACTTTTTGGAAGTTCATCTTACTAAGAACAATAAATAACTGCACAGTTAAACTAAACTTCCACTATTTATTTGAAAAATTCGCTTTAAAATCAATTACAGCTGTTTCGCTATAACTAGCATCGTCAGATTGACATATTGAAATTACATGTTGTTTGTTTGTAACTAGGTGGTTGATGTTGATAAGTAGTTAAGGCTAGACCAAGTAAGGAAGTAATAAGACATAACAATATTAAGAGTGCGTTGCTTGTCACTAAAAAGGTATATAATATAACACTTGCAATTCAGCGATTTTTATGAATTCTGTTAAATCAAGAAAGTTAAAACAAAAAGTATTGGATTAAACAAGCTTTAAAGCGTGCTTCTTGAAGAATAAATTTTAAAAAATTGTTTTCCTTCATATAAAAAAATGGTGATAAAAATACACTAAATATGGGCATTTCTTGACGTAAATTGCGTGAAATAGAGACCAAAATTAAAGAAAATTCGATTGAAGAAGCATAGTTTTATCTATTTACTATACAAAAAAAATTTTTTATACTATATATGACTAAAATAGTAGCCAAAAAATGCTGAATTGTAAGTACTTGCAATCTTAAAACGGCTGAATTTATTTTATAATTTTATATATCTCGGCACCTCCTTTTCTCAAGATTAGTAGTGGTGGGAAACGGATTACAGATCCGGAATAAATAGGCATTTTATGATTGTGTGTTTAGAAAGGGTGTTAAAATATTTATTTGTGTTTTAATCGGTTTTGTTAATAGTTGGTGTTAGAGAGTAGTACTTATTGTCTTTTTTGCATTAGTTATAATTTAAATTTAAGTTAGTTGTTTGTTAACCTAATATAAAAATCATCCAATAATGGATGATTATCGAAAATGTGCAAAGACTCGATTATTTTTGTCCGCTAGACGAAAAAAGAGACCCAATAACTTAAGAAAATATTGGCAATAAGTATTAATATAAATATAAATGCGAAATATTTTTAACGAATATGAATTTTATACTTAGAGCTCGTAAACTTAACACGCAACAAAATTCAATTTGTTCAATTTTGTGATTGGTGCACAACGATTTGGCCATTTTTATCTTTGATTATTTACTAAAAAGAGGAATAGATATAAAATTTCAATTTATTTATATTTTTGTTAAATAAATATATTGTTTTAGAGATCTTCAGAATAATGAATCACAGATGCCATGTTCCACATTTATTCCGGATAAAAATGTAAAAAGGTACTTATATATAAAAAGGTTTTCAAAAAAGTATTACTTCATAGATGTTTTATATTTTTAAAAAAATTATAGTTAGTGTGGAATGTGGTAGCGTAGATTCGGATGGAATTCCCATGATAACAGTAATATGTGACGGTAGTTCAGCTAAACGTTCCTATCGCAGTGGAGCTAACTATAATTCTTTATCTGGAGTAGCGGTAATTGCCGGAGCTAAAGGTGCGTATTGACTTGAGCATTTTATTCCGAACGAACCGAGCGCGCACGTACGAACCAAGCAAACATGTGTGAGAAAAGCTCGTGATGTTCGTAGTGTTTGTACTGTTTGCTATGTTCCCGTATTCGCCAGTTTGTTTTTGGTGTTCGTAGAGTACAAACTTCCGATATAAACATGGACGCGGAAAATGTAATCGTGGCTGCTGGTTCATTTTTAATTATACAAGCTCTAACTAACACGAAAAAGAAGAAATGCAAAAAAATGTGGGCGAGACGCCTGTTTTTACGGCGTGAAAATGCAACATTACTGAGAGATATGGACAGAATTCATGTTAAGAATTTTACTCGAATGTCTGCAGAAGACTTTGAAAAATTAATATTCCATAGTATAGGGTACCTTTCATACCTATCTATTAAATCTAAACATTTTTCTCTGCTCCAATCCATTTTTCTTCAAATATACAAACAAATAAATCTGACAAAATTAGCGCGAATGTTCAGAACGGAAAAACCGGGACGAATCTCCGTACCCCCTGAGCGCGCACGAACGACTAATTCCCTTTGAGCAAATCACATTTACCGACAAGCTGCCGAAAAAGTTTGGCGCGCTCGGTTCGTCAGAGTTCGGCTCGAAGAGACGTACTGACTAGCCGAATTCGACTGTGCGCGCTCAGCTCGTTCAGTTCGTTCGGACTAAAATGCTCAAGTCAATACGCACCTTAAGACTCAAAAAATTTTATACATGGGTGTTAAAAACAAATATTGTTGTGTCTGTCAACGAGCCAGCAATTTAAATCAGCTTCCTGCAGAACATATGTGTTATAAAAACTGAACGGGTTCATCAACGAGTATGGAAGCAGCTATGATCGGAGTTCGAGTATGAATATGCATATTTTAATTTATAATAAAATGATTGCCGATGGTGACAGTAGCTGCTATAAAAAAATTTTAGATTGTCGTCCTTATAAAAATGTAATAGTTCAGTAATTTGAATGTATTAACCATTTACTGCGGAATTATTGCAAGGAGCGTCTAAAACAAAAGGTGTGCCGGGAAATATTTTGACAAAATAGTATATTACGTAACGTGTGTGGTAAATAGCATTTTACGCACGAATGGAATAGTTGCGCACGATGCCGCGTAGCGGCGAGTGCGTAATTCCGTGAGTGCGTAAAATACTTTACAGCAATAGTTACGTACTATACTTTACCTACGACCTACTTGTACCTGCAATAATAATCTTTTTGTTAATAATAATTGAACAAGAGCAACAATAGATGTTTTTAATCATTTTATTGTATAATAATTAAATACTTAACATTTATTTCAACATCACTTGACATTTTTTAATAATTGTATAAAACTTCAAGCATACAAACAACTTATAAGAACAATAAAAAATGAGATGTTTTTTGATAATCGTTTTTTGATAAATAATAACGTGTGCGCATGCGGTCAGACGTCAGACGCATGCGCAGACGCTCAATGTGTAAAAGATTTTAAATATGTCTGTTTAATGTAATTCTTATTGTAGTAAAACTCATTTTCGTCATTTTTGAGTGATTAATTTAGTGTTACTGTTTCTCGTGTAATATTAACATTTACTGCATTCTTAATATTTAAAACGGTTTTGCGTATAGTAACTGAAGTGAAATTATAGCACAAAACGAGTAAAAGGTCTTTTATATGTTACGATTGTATACACAAGTTGAAACAGCTTTGTAAGTATTTTTAAAAAGTATCTCGGTAATAATCATTTTATAAATGTTAAAATAATTAACTTAATTACATAAAAATAACGTAAATTAATCTGGGAAACGTAATTAAGTACATTTATATTATGATCCATTTATACAGGCAGAAAGTAGGGTTAATGGAAACGAATTAAATATATATTTTTAAATAGCTCTAAATATATATTTAAATGCAATCTTATATCTAATAAATTTTATCTGCCATTTTATGTAGTATAAAGTTAGCCTTCAAATATGTAGGTAAATAGGAAATTTTGAATAAAATAGCGACGTCTATTGTTGCTAAGTGGTTGCTAGGGAAGCCGTGCGTTTATTTTACCGTGCGTAAAGAGATACATTACATAGGTTGTAGATTGTGTGTTATTGACGGTTTAGAGGAGTGGTCGTAGGTAAAATATATTAAGATGTCGGGTTGCAATAATAAAGGCTGTAAAATACAGAAAAACACAACAAGTCACTGAAGAAGATAAAATTAAGAATAATAAAAAACTCTTCGTTTTAACAAAACTTCCACTATTTATTTAAAAAAATTGCTTTTTTAAACCTCAATGACGGCCGTTTCGCTGATTAGCATCGTCAGATTGACATTTAAGTTACATTTTGTTTGTTTGTAGCTAGGTACCTACCTGATGTTTAGGTAGTATTAAGGCTAGACCAAGTGTGGAAGTAATAATAATTTCACTCGTTATATTATATACAATAATAATAATAATTTAAACAACTGTATCAAAAATAGTAAATTTAAAATATAGATTCACATTAAATCAAATGTCATGTTTTATGCAAATTGTGTCTACTTATATAAAATACATCATTATTTAAAAAAATCATATTAATCAGTTTTGCAAATTACAAATTAGTCTTATCATATTTTAATAGTTCAAAGAAAATAAATGTTTTTATGATATTTTAAAATTTCATTTGCCCAAAAATAAACTGGATAAAGACATAAGAAATAGTTTTTAGTTTGGATAATAAAAAGTATAACAATTTATCATCTGTTTACTACCTATCAGGTATAGGATTTTTTTTTTTATGAGTTAATTCCGTATAGTGGCCTATTGTTATTTATACATCATTATTTAAGACCTTCTTGTAAATAATTATGAATCCTCCGTTGTTTATTGTTATTAGTTTCATTTATGATTGAATAAAATATATATTTTTGTACCTGAGTGTAAATTTATTTTAGTGAATAAAAATGGTTTTCTGTATATTAGATGGTACAGATATTTTTTGCTTTTCGGCATACTAAAAATATTTAGTAATTGTGGATAAAGTGTAGTCTTCTGTTCTCATACAATGTTTATTATTCTATTATTACGTCAACTGGAATTTTTTGTTTTATTTATTGGATTAATAATTAAAGAATTAATTCCAACTTAAATTTCTGAAGATGTTATATATATGTTGCTGCTGATTAGAAACGTTAATTATTTTTTAAAATATCTATTATGTAAATTTACATTCACAGTTGTACCAAAAAATGTTCTTTGTTTTTCGTGTTTTATTGGCACATTTGAGAAAACCAAAACTCGTATCTGCCATTTAATCAAATAGATATTCCCAATACGGTCCATGCATCAAATAGACCGAATTTATTCTTGAGAAATATTTTGATGAGTAGAAGGGATGTACTAGTCTCCACCCTCTTGTACCGCGTCCTTCCACCCTACCCTGGAGCGATACCCGAAGCAAGTGTGAGAAGCGCACTCTTAAAGCCTAGATGTTATTAGCCCTAAGGGATTATCCTGGATGTATTTCCCTCTAAGATCAGTATAACTGTGCAATGATATAGAAAAACCAGGAAAAAACTATATCATGCTGATCTTTACAATAACTTAATATATTTATGTTACAATAATGTCTTATCTATGTATAAAATGAAGACTCAATCAAAGTAAACAGTTTAATAGTGGAGAACTTCCAAGATTTATTTGTTCATTAACTACTTTAAACTGTTGATCTGCTAGATGTCTTTTAATTTCAAGTTCTTCTAGAAAATCTAAATTTTGTTTTTTATCACAAATGTGTAGAATATGAATGTCATTGGTGTGTATAAGTGAGTTTGGATGTTCCAGTAGGTGTTTTGCATAGTTCGACTTATCTGGTTGTTGTAATCTGTATGCTCTTAAGTGTTCATTAAATCTTACTTCAAAATTTCTTTGTGTTTGACCTATATATACTGCATTACATTTTGGACAATTAATTTTGTAAACACCAGATTTTTTTAATTTTGGTAGTTTTGTTTTTACATTTAACAATTTTGTTCCAATACTATTTTGTGTTTTAAATGATATTAATGCTGATGTTGCCGAAGATATTATTTTTGAAATTGCATTGGAAATATTTCCACAATATGTAATACTTTTATAGCTTTTAATTTCTTTAGTTTGTTTTGGAAATATTAGTTCTAGTGACATTTTTTGTTCTTTCTTATTAATTAATTTATTTATCAAATGTATTGGATAGCGAATTTTTCAAATAAATAGTGGAAGTTTAGTTTAACTGTGCAGTTATTTATTGTTCTTATCTTTTATAATATTTGTAAAATAAACATTTTCCCTCGGTATTACTATTATTTGATAGTATTATTTTCTAACACAAATATAATTTGAGTTATTTACTATGACTGATGACTCTTTATATTTAACAAGGTAATGGTTTTGTCACTCATTCAAGTTTATAAAAATAACAAGTGCTCATAATGTATAATATGTGTTGTACTTGTGTATTCCATGTTAACTTACTTCAAGGACGAAACCAAGATATTTTTTTATCATTGCTGGGATTTTTGAATGTTATTGAGACTGCTCTAATATTTTTCCATTACTAAAATGACTATTAGCACAGAGTATATAATACAAACCAGAGTATCGACTCGCTGTCGGCACCTTTGATGTTTATAAGACAAGAGCGGCCATTTTTTGGGAGTATAAACCACAAAACAGAAAATTGGTTAGTCTGTTTTGTGCTAACCAATATTCTGTTTTGTGGTATAAGCTCAGGGTAGTACTAAAAAAATTGTTATTATAAATAATACCCGTACTTAAAATTTTTCTTTATTGTTGAGATAATTGTTATTTTCAGAAAGTTTAGAAAAATAGAATTTGTTTTCAACAAGATTAATAATATTAACTAAACGTTGATTTATTTGTTTTTAAAAAAAGTAAAATTGGTTTTTTAGGTTAAATAATTACATATAAATAGAATTTCTACACAAAATAAATGACCGAATATGTATGTATTACATGCAATTTTCCTCGTTAGTAAGGAAGGATATAAAAAACACATCAACAGCTGTAACACTTATTTATTTCTTCAAATTTATCTTTATTTTCATTACTTTTAAAATTTCTGTTGATACATTTAATGGTAGTGTATAGTCTTAACCTAAAATATAATTTTTTTCCATAAAGTAATGGAAAATTTGTACAAGGATGTATAAAAGTTTCATTACTACTAATATTTAATATAGTTCGAAGAACATGATCTTTTATTGCCAATTCTTCAAATAGTTTTTCAAAAATGTTATTTAGTTTAGCAATAAATATAATAAAACTATGACCAGGCATTAAAATATTTCCATAGACACTATTATCTTTATTTTTATATGCTTTAAATAAACAGAATAAAGCTGAATCATCTAAATTTTCAATGGATTTAGAATAATGCTCACATTGTATGTTGTTGTAAACAATTTTTTATTAAATATCCACTTACAGAACACTGAGAAGTAGTATTTATTTTAATGTCATTTAATGTAAGTAACATTTATTCTGCATCTCCTTCGCAGTTTTTTGTACTTAAATTAAATAGTTTAATTCACTATTTCACACAATACAAACGCTACCACTGATTTATTCACGTACAACCAACTGCCTACCTTAACCAAAATTAATGGGGACGGCTATGGATACTCCCAAAGTGTTTGTATTAGGTCTGTTCCAACCAAGCAGAGAACCGTTCTAAAATAGTAATTTTTGTGCGCAGTGGTGTAGTGAGTTGCGCAGTGCACTAATTTGGTCTTGTGAGTGGTAATATTACCGTTCTAGAACAGTTCTTTGCTTGGTTGGAACAAACCTATTATATAACCTGTGCTATTAGACTAGACTGGACTATTATAAATAGGTTGTGTATGTTTAAGAATCCAATATTTGTATAAAGCTGACCATCAAAATATTCAACAGCAGTCCTCTCGGTAGACCTTTCACCCTTACATAATTCCCAATTATTTTAATTTTTCTATTATAGAATATATTTCCTAATTATCCACTTAGTGGATCGAGAAGATCGTTGCCCGCTAGGGAGGATAGGATCTTAGGAAAGATAGTTCAAACTTCAAAATGTCAAACTTTCCTTCTATGTCTATAAATAACCCCAAGAGGCATTTTTTTTACTTTCTGAACATCCCACCAATCACTTTGTGTCTGATGTAGGGAATTTTATTGGAATAATTCGATTATTTTAAATGGGAATTTTTGTCCGTTAAAAAAATTCGAATAATTTGACTATTCAAATAGTATATACAGGGTGAGTCATAGTGCCTTAATATAATGTTGCTGAGAAAAAAGATACAGGGTGTTAAAGTTAATTTTTGTTTTTCGTTTTTTGCTAATAGTTTCCCTGTATATTTATAAATTGATATCAAAATTGGCACAGAGGCATAATCTTAGACAAGAAATAGTATTTTATTTACAATTTTACGTTTTGTCATAGAGGGCACCACGTGGATCATTCCTAATGATCAAATTGAGTCTAAACTTTTTCTGATGAAATTTTTTAGTAATTTTTATTAGAAAATATGACTTAAACATCATTTTTACGTAAAATTGGTACTCTTGTTTAAACATGATAATTTCAACCGTTTTCGATAAAAACGCAGTCGAACTGCAATTGTTGTTGGTAAACGTCATTTGTTCAGAGTAAATTATTTTTGATGTGACGGTGTAGTGTAATGTTGCATTTTTTTAAAATAATCATTACTTTTTTTTTATTGAAATGCCTCGTCACAATCATTTTACTAATGAAGAAATGCGAAATATGATTTGCGTATACGCACAAGAAAATTTTTGCGGTCGCTCGGCAGCCAGAAGTTATGGAATGTTATACGCAAACAGAAGGCAACCAAATCACAAAACTTTTGCAAGAATATATCGTTGTTTAGGTGAAACTGGGTCATTTCACACTAAAAATCGGGGTGGTCGACCGAAACAAATCACACCTAATCAAGAAGATGAACTTTTGGTTCGAGTAGATGAAAATCCTGAAATAAGTTCACGACATCTATCAGCAGCAACAGGAGTAAGTCAGTCGTCTATAATTAGAATTCTAAAAAAAGAGAACCTCCATCCTTATCACTTCACTCCTGTTCAAAATTTACTTCCAACAGATCTTCCACGACGGTTACAGTTTTGCCAACGTATTCTGAGTAAACATCGCAATGACAGACACTTTATTAAGAATATTATGTTCAACGACGAAGCAACTTTTACCAGACGAGGGGTTTTTAATTGGCGAAATAGTCATTATTGGGAAGAAGAAAACCCGCATGCTATTAAAGCTAGACATTTTCAGCATGAGTTTAAATTGAATATTTGGTGTGGCATTATAGGCGACCAACTACTAGGACCTTATGTTCTTCCTTCGAATTTAAATGGAGATTCTTATTTATTCTTTTTGGAAAATACTCTTAGTGATATTTTAGATGATCTGTCACTGGATGTAAGAAGAAAAATGTGGTTTATGCAGGATGGAGCGCCACCTCATTTTTCATTAGCTGTTAGAAATCATCTTAATGACGTATTTCCTCAACGATGGGTTGGCAGAGGCAGTGATTTTCAATGGCCACCAAGAAGTCCTGAGTACAACCCGCTAGATTTTTATTTTTGAGGACATATGAAGTCCTTAGTTTATGCCAATGAAATTAATGCACGAGACGAACTTTGGAGATACATTCAAAATGCAGCTAATCTTATAAGGGGACAGAATAACATTTTTTTAACGTCCGAAAATCCTTTATAAAAAGAATTAGAAAAGGCATAGAAATCGGAGGAGACCATGTAGAACATTTAGTTTGAGTTTTTGTGAGTTCTTTTAAGTTAAAGTGTGTTTAGTTTTGATTTATCGTCAAAACGGAAACCTTACGTTAGTTGCAACTTTGTTTATTAGTTTGGTATTTGATAGTGGAATTGTAAATAAAATACTATTTATTGTCCAAGATTATGCCTCTGTGCCAATTTTGATATCAATTTATAAATATACAGGGAAACTATTAGCAAAAAACGAAAAACAAAAATTAACTTTAACACCCTGTATCTTTTTTCTTAGCAACATTATATTAAGGCATATTTGGCCCAATAGCCATATTTTGGTCCAAATAACCTGTCCTTAGTCTATGTCCCAATAGTTATGACTCACCCTGTATACAGTAACATTATAGTGACATAAAAATCAGAACACCCAGTTTAAACGATTTTATTTTTATTTGGTGAATTTATTTATTTTACAGAAATAAACAATTGATAAAATTTTCAGCCTTATCAGTTGAAGATTCCGGTTTTTAAACTGCTTTTTTTGAAATCCACTAACAATCCAAAAATAAATATTGTAGCCGTAGTAAAGATACAAATTTTACGGAATTTGGTTCTTGACATTCCTTACGATTGGTTACGATGCCTAGGGTACGATTTCGTCAACTTAGTGAGTTTGATAGGGGAAACTGAATTTCTTTTCGGGAAATTGCAGTTAGAGTGCAAAGAAGTGTAGACACATTTAAACTGGGTGTTCGGATTTTTATGTCACTTGACCTATTTGTCAATGATTTCTTGGGTTGTGTTGTAACAAACCCAAAAACTAATCAGTATTGTAATATATTAATATATGCATTTTTATTTTAGGTTATGTCAGTGAATGGTGTTACTGCTACCAGAATATACAAACTTCAAGCCTGAAAAAAAAGTTATAAATTATTTTTTTAATGTTTAATAAATATAGATAGATACAAAGTAGATTATCTGTACCGTTAACATTAGTGTAGATTTTTTTTTATTATTGCATTGTAAAATTTGTACTAATTTTGTTAAATAACCAATATTTGTGTATTAATAAAAAAAATTGAAATAAAACTGTTTAATTTTGTAAATAAAGTTAAAATAATTTATGTTGGTAACATCCGCGTTAGAAGTGTATAAAAATATCTATACTTAAGATAGTTTGGTTATAACATTGTAATTATCTATTCATAAATTGCTTGTTGCCTTCACATAAATGCAATCGGTCAGTGGAAATACATTTTTTAAATAATCAAATTTCTATCTAAACTACGATGTATTACTCCAAAGGTCAATTGTAACAATAAACAATAGGTACCTTATTTTATATTCATTCCGCATTGTACTTTATCAGCATTAGGTGTGAACCAAAACAAATAACTAGGTCAATATTTTCATTAAAAATATTTGATTTTTATCCTTTTACAAATAAAATAACACTACAAGAAACGCCACGCCTTATCGTAGTGTCTTGATAAAAATAATGAGAGATTTATTAAAATTTTACAGTATGTTTAATATTCTAATTTAATTATTTTATTTTAAACCTAAAACTTTCGTTTACTAGTCTCTTAATTTTAAAAATATTTATGTAGTAAGACCATCGACATAACCTTTATTATGTCGGTGAGCAAGACAAACTTATTTCGATCCACAAGCAATTTTTGATTTAACGATATATTCTAATAAACTTACCAGTATTTACCAAATTTCAAACTAGATTTCGCTTTATTTTTGAAGCAAATAATTTTTGAATTATTTAGGATGGTATTTCAACTAAATTTTTGTTTGTAATATATTATGTTCATTTTAATTGTATTAATTGTTATACAGGGTGTTTCTTAAGTAATCTAAAATATTATAAGGGCGCTTCGTTACTCAATTTTAAGACGAAAAGTTCATATAAACATGTGTGATAGGTGTTGTCGTTTATGAGATACAGGGTGTTGAATTTATTGTAATAAGTCAGTTCTGATTGTACGTGAAATTAATTTTTCCCGGTGACGCTACTGGTTTTTAGAAGTAATACGCAAAAACATGCTTATTCTAAGTGGCCTTTGAAATAATGTTGACAAGTGTCAAATTTGAAAACCAACGCAAAAATCGTACATTTTTATTTGATTGACTCTGTGTTTAGTTAATAACTATGCCAGTGTTTACTAATGTTGAAATGGCTAATATGCATTTTTTGTATGGATTAGCGAATGGTAATGCCTTAGAAGCTAGACGTACGTATGCCCAGCGTTATCCAAATAATCGTTTACCATGTTCAGATACGTTTACTAAGTTACATATTCGTTTACAAGAAACTGGAACTTTTGCTAAATCGAAGAATATTATTGGACGACCCAGAACTGTGAGAAATCCCCAATTGGAAAACCAGATTCTTCAAATTATTGACCAACAACCAGAAACGAGTACAAGAAGAGTTGCAGATGAAGTAAATGTTAGTAACAAAACTGTTTGGAATATTCTAAAAGATAATTTATTGTATCCATATCACGTTCAACGTGTTCAACATTTGTTACCTACTGACTATCCATTACACATATACAGTATTGTCAATGGATTTTACGTGAAATCGCGAACAATCCGAATTTTGTGGTCAATATTCTATTTACGGATGAAGCCAACTTTTCTAGACATGGGATTATGAATTTTCATAATGACCACACAGGGGCAGATGTAAATCCACATACCATAAGTGTAAAACGATTTCAACAAACATTTTCGGTCAATGTTTGGCTTGGCATCATCGTTGATTATTTAATTGGACCATTTTTCCTTCCTGTACGGTTAACCGGTGAGACATACCAACATTTTCTAGAAAATGAACTTCCACTTCTTTTGGAAGATGTACCTATTATTATTAGAAGGCGCATGTGGTTCATGCATGACGGAGCTCCTCCACATTTTTCAGTGATTGTACGCGAGTTTTTAAATAATGTTTTTCCAGGCCATTGGATCGGACGAGGATCTCCACACCCGTGGCCCCCTAGATCACCTGGACACAATCCTCTGGATTTTTGTGTGTGGGGATATTTGAAATCGCTTGTTTACACAACACTGATATTAAACGTACAAGATCTTCAAAATCGTATCATAGACGGCTGTAATGTTATTCGTAACAATCCTGGTATCTTCGAACGTATTCGACAATCCATTAGACATCGAGCGGATTCTTGTATTTTAGCTGGAGGTGGACATTTTGAACATTTGCTCTGAAATGTATTATTTTTTCTTTATGTTTAACACATGTTGCTTGTAATAAAATAATAAAAAAATATAAATCAGTAGCGTCACCAAGAAAAATTAATTTCACGTACAACACCCTGTATCTCATAAACGACAACACCTATCACACATGTTTATATGAACTTTTCGTCTTAAAATTGAGTAACGAAGCGCCCCATATAATATTTTAGATTACTTAAGAAACACCCTGTATATAAGACGGGGATGAACAGTTTATGTTAATTTCTTTGTTTTTATTTTTATCTTTGTTATTATAAACTTTAAAAATGGATTGGTGGAAGAACTACTCGATAAGGTGATGTGGGTATGAATTAATTCTCAGTGCTTTTCTTGTATCTGTATCTGTAATTCTGGAAGGGTTGGTCGCCCGCACTGCACTTAGGCCACATTTGGCCCATTGTGCGTCCTTCTGAGATTGAGCCTAAACTATTGGCTCGTCAACCATCCTACCTGTTTAAAGTAGGTGATAACGTCGCCTGTAGGCAGCTCCCTCAAATTGGCATGTGTTAGCCAGTTCTCGCCGAATACAGAAAGTCTTGTTAGAGAGAGTGCCGGACAATCGCAAAGGACGTGCTCAACAGTCTCATCCTCTACATAGTGGGCTGTCAGATAAACCCAACCTGTTTTCGTAGATGACAATGGCCAGTAAGTATACCTGTAACCAGCCGCAGGTCCTTTCTGGTCATGGCCACGTATTTCTTGGCTGCTTTGCTATTCGGATATTTCAGAAGTTCCTTGGATAGTATGCACCCTCTTTCTTCGTCCCATCTTCCCCTGAATTTGTCAAGGGAGCGTTCCTTTACCAGGTCAACCACCACTGATGCTGACAAGACTACCGGGTCTTTGGGAAACAGCTTTTCTAGCCAACGAGTCAGCTATGCGGTTGCCTTTTGAAATTCCACCTTTTATCCAGCATAGAGTAACCACATTATTGTTGCAGGCTTCCCTAAGGGCCATGTGACATACTAACACTAGACCTTATATGATCCGTGGCCTGTTCAGGGCTAATAGTACTTGTCTGCTGTCCGTAAGGATACGGATGTTTTTGCCAGTGATTTCTCTTATGGTAATCTCTTTTGCCGCTACGGAGACGGCAGTTAGCTCTGTCTGAGCTATACTTGCATTAAAACCCATTACTCATTTTATATTTAGGTTTAGGAATCTGGAGTAAATTCCACATCCTGAACCTTCTTGTTCTTAGATCCATCGATGAATATACATATAGTACCTGTCGCCAAAGCATTTTGAGCTTTGTCATCAATGACTATCTTGTAGTATGTATGACTTGAGGTTTCTAAATAAAGTCATGTTGTTTTCTAGCCGCCTGTGGCTTCGATAATTAATTATTTCTTTTAGGAGAAAGGGTATATAAAGCAGAATTTATAGTATTGTTGGCTCTATGTAAGTTTAAGTCTAGAAAATCAATTTGACAATCATTTCTAATGTAAATTTTAATTTTTAATGGTAGCTGTTAAGAGAGTATTACCTACTGCTTGTAGTAAAGGTCTCAAAAATACGTTTTGGGCATGCGTCCTTACAATTCTACCTTTTTTTACTTTTTATTTATTATTATTTTCTTAAAGTAATTGAGCAATTGATGGATGTCATAATCCTGTAAAAACCTCTAAGGTTATTAAAAGCTATATAACTTAGGTAGATATAGCTGATCCGATAGCTAGCCTATCAACCCAACTAAGTAGTGTATAAATTGGACAGACGTATGTACCTATAATATTAAGAATAATGAAAAACTCTTCGTTTTACCAAAACTTCCAATATTTATTTAAAAAATTGCTTTATTAACTTTAATGACAGCATGTAATATTTTTATAACTTTTAATTTCTTTAGTTTGCTTAGGAAATATTAGGTTTAGTGACACTTTCTGTTCTTTCTTATTAATTAATGTATTTATTAAATGAATTGGGTAGCCATTAGATGTAGCTATTTGTTTTATGATATCAATTTCTTTATCAAAGTTAATTTTGTTCATTGGAATTGAAAATGCCCTATGTATCATAGAATTATAAGCTGCTAATTTATGTGTTATAGGATGATTTGAATTATATGGTATGGTTACATCTGTTTGTGTTGGTTTTCTGTATATTGAATAATTTAGTAAATTATTAACTTTTTCAATTTTTAAATCTAGAAAATTAATTGAATTATTTTCTTCAACTTCTAAAGTAAAATTAATTTTAGGATGCAAGGTATTAATATAATTAAAAAATATATCTAACTGTCATTCGCTACCTACAAATCCTGCTAACACATCATCAACATATTTATACCAAAATACAATATTGTTTTTATAACTAGAATTAAATATTATGTTTTCTAAATTATCCATAAAAATATTTGCTAAAATTGGAGAAATGGGACTTCCCATTGGAAGACTCTCATTTTGAATATATACTTTGTTATCAAAAGTAAAATAATTTTGACTAATGCGTACATTAAATAAGTCAATTGTATCTGATATTATTCCTGGATGGATATTTCTTTCATCTAATAGCTTTTTAACTAGAACTATACATTCTTTAGGAGGTATTTTAGAGAACATATTAGTTTCATCAAATGAAACTAACTTAGTATTATTTTGTAATTTACATTTATCTAATTTTTTTATCAATTTATTTATTACTTCCATACTTGGTCTAGCCTTATAACTACCTAATAAACATCAGGTACCTAGCTACAAACAAACAAAATGTAACTTCAATATGTCAATCTGACGATGCTAAGTCTAGCGAAACGGCTGTCATTAAAGTTAATAAAGCAATTTTTTAAATAAATATTGAAAGTTTTGGTAAAACGAAAAGTTGTTCATTATTCTTAATAAGATGGACTTCCAAAAAGTAAGGGTTAGTACAATCAATTTACCTATAATAATTTATAATAGTAATAAAATACAATACACAATGATATTGGTGTTTTATACCGACGATGTTGTTACAGGTATTTTAATAGTATCCATGGATAAAGTTAGAAGAAGAATCATGAGCCCACAAAAGGGGTCTGGACCAAGGAAAAGCTCCCATCTTTTGCGAGTGTATCAGCTTCCTCATTACCAATTATCTCTCTGTGACCTGGCACCCACATCAAGGTGACCTTGTTGGTTCTTGCCAGTTTCTTAAGGGTTTGTTTACAATCCTAGATTAGCTGTGACTCGTAAGTAAAAGAACTCAGCCCTTAAAGCTGCTTGACTGCCTGTAAAAATATAGATGCTTGGATTAAGGATGCTAGTGGAATTTTTTCCAGGATTTAGATGACCAATCAAATCACCAGGTTTTAAGTTTTTTTGTCTGTTGCAGTCGTAAAGCACCAGCCGTTGATTGCTCAATTTTTGGCCACCACACTGGGCTTGATAATGGTTTGGTATGCCCAGAAGATCATTTTCCGTTTCAAGCCCCAAGTTTTCCCAAATGTCCTGTGGCAAGTCCAGTTCGCCACTAAGGATTTTGATGAGATTTTTTCCTAATAATTGTTCCATATTGTTCATGGTTGGTGTGGTTTTGCCTGGATTAACTTAAGGCCCCTCTTCTTGCACCAATGGTCTATAATGTTTAGGACAATTTGCATTAAGTTTGCGCTAATTTGTAACAATATCCTTCCAAAGAGGCAGGGTGCCAATTTGTAACAATACTAGTTCCAAAAAGAGATTCCGGCTATGAGACTCTCTCAAGGAGTTATTCAACTTCAAGTTAATGCTTACTATAGAAAGTACTGGTGGTATATAAGGGTTAAGGGCGCCACTATCTTTTGAAAGCTTTCGATTAAGCAAACAAACCACACAAAAACTAAGGTGAGTATTATATAACTTTATTTTATTAATCTTAAATACAGTTTTACAACATTATTAATGTAAAAATTAAAATAGGACTTGCAAGACTTAACTGACAAAAGCTTAAGCAATTGACAACTATTTGACAGGTGCCACGACGGATAACACGAGAAGACAAAAGAAGCCTACCAAAACCGAGAGGGACAACAAGTAGAGGATACCAGAAAAAGATGCCTAGCATCAACTGGTTCAACGGACAAGACAAGTCATACCACGACGGCATCCTTAGATTTGATTCGAGAGAATTTTGAAGAGCGCGTAATTTCCCGTAGCACGAATTTTCCTTATCCTTCTCATTCCCCTGATCTAACAACTGTTAATGCTTACATATTCATAAATTTTAAGCCCGTATATTGTACCAATAATAATTAAGTTAAACAATAGTTTTTATTATTTAAGATAAATATAACAATGCAATCTTTAATAGACATTATTTAATATTTATTTAATTTAATACATTTTTCTAATTCAAATTCCTTAGAACGGGTAAAGAATTTCAATAATAGATGGAATACAGAAAAAAATTCAACACTAAACTGATTTAAAATTTAATAACAGTGCAAAAATATGATTTATGTATATCGATATATTTTATGTTTCGGTTAAGATTTGTATGAATTGTGGGTCGTAGATTTGGTGGAAGACTGATCATAACTAGTATTTTTACTTGCTGCAATTATGCTGTTAAGAATCTATATGTATTAACCCTAACCCATGTTTAAATCCATTCTAGATAGTAGTTCACCAACGTTGGCCATCTTCCTAGACCTGGCCAAAGCATTCGATACAGTTAGTCATCATCAGCTGCTTAATACTTTGGGTGATATGGGAATTAGAGGAACTCCTTACTTTTTATCAGAAAGTTACCTATGCGGTAGATCTCAATTTGTTAAAATTAATAATGAGCTAAGTAATGAGAAAAAATATAGAATATGGTGTGCCTCAAGGTACAATCTTAGGTCCTCTTCTTTTCTCTGTATATATAAATAGTTTGGCAAGTGTGTCAATAGAAGGAAAAGTTATATGTTTTGCTGATGATACAGTTATTCTTTACTCAGATAAATCTTGGAAGAACCTTAAAACTTTAGCAGAAAGAGAAACTGCTAAGGTAATGGAATTGCTGAGGGGTAAACTATTAACGGTAAACGTGGAGAAAACTTTTTTATGCCTTTTGCAATATATAAAAATGGCTTACCAGACTTTACAGAATTAAAGATAAATCTCGGTAATAACTTTATTACAGTAAAAAGCAAAAATTTTATAAAATATCTAGGTGTTCACATCGATTGCCACTTAAAATGGGATATTCATATTGATGTGGTTTGTACAACTCTAAAAACATTATTATACAAATTTAGATATCTTGTACTATTCCTTAGTAGAGTCAAGAATTAGATATGCCATTTTAGCTTGGGTAGGTACATATGCCGCGCATTTGGCAAAACTTGAAATTTTACAGAGAAGATTTATAAAAATACTTCTGAAAAAACCACGTTTATACTCATCCAACCTTCTTTATCAGGAAGCAGGTATATTTAATGTCAGGAAGTTATATATGTTGAATGTAATTTTTTACACATTTAAAAATAAACATATATTATAACCTTTGACCCACATATATAGTACTAGAAGGAAAGTCCATGATTGTGTATATATTACCACTACCCAAAAATCAATCGGTAAACTTAGTTTTATGTATTTTGTTCCCAGGGTATTTAACTGGTTACCTGAAACGTATATAATGTATATAAATACAATTAACTCATTTGATCTCATAAAATCAATTTTTAAAAAATTTATTGCAACTATAGAAACAGAATCTTTAAATAAAGTATTTTCTGTGTAATTTGATGTTTTGTTGAATGCTGTTGTTCTTTGATTTTTTTTCTTTTTTGTTAGGATTTATATTATTATAGACTTTTGCAGTTTGTAGATGAGAGAAATCCCTGAGCACAACCTCTGGTTCTTCAGGGAATCTTTTCTTGTTTGTTGGCTGACTAGTCTTATGATATATTTGCTTTTTGTTTTGTAGTGTAACATATTTTAAATTCATTATTATTGTTGCGATATAAAATTGAACATCTATACTTTAAGGTATTCCAAGGATTCTTGATTTTATTTTAGGAGCTAAAATATTGCTAAACCCTGAGCACAACCTCTGGTTCTTCAGGGAATTTCTTCTAGTTTATTTACTAATTAGGTTAACATCATATTTAATTTAAGCGCAACTACTATGTACTGAAATATATTTTATGTAATTTTATATATTTTTTGGATGGTAAATAAACATTATTATTATTATTATTATTCTATTAAGAACATTATACAAAGAACTTTTTAATATAATTTCCTCTGTTTATTAAAAAAAAGTATTAGATTATTATTAAAGTATTAAAAGTATTAAAGTATTAAAAATATTACTATGACTTGAACTTGTATAAGATACAACTCTAACCAATACTAAATAAATCTCGAAGTCAGATACACATACAAAAACAAAATGATTTATTCTTTTGAGGTGAAAAATATACACAATTTTTTTAAAATAAATTAATAAACAAAAAAAGGTTTTTAAATAAAATTAATAATTAATGGGCCTGTATGCATGACTGTAGACGATGTGGCATGCTATCGATTAAATGATTGAGCTTGCGGAATTCTCTCCCATTCTTCACGAGCAGCATCTTTCAGTTCTCGTAGAGTAATTGGGGGAGGGTTTCGCTTCTTTCGCGTGTTTTAAGAATGTCCCAGGCATGTTCAATGACGTTCATATCAGGGGAATTTGATGGCCATCTTAAAGTGGATATTCCTTCTTCAGAAAAAATTTTGTACTGCAGCTGTTCCATGTTGAGGTGCATTGTCATGCATAAACACAAAACTATCACCTACCACCCTCCGAAATAGACGCACAACAGGATTTAAAACTTCCTCGATGTACACAGCACCAGTGATTCTTCTCTCCAAAACCAGGAGAGGCGTCCGTGTACCCCTCATAATACCACTCCAAACCATAATACTCCCACCTTCAAATGGAACACGTGGTTGGGCTGTTTCTAATCGGGCTTGTCGTACTGGGGCCCTCCAAACTTCGCGAATCAGAAACCAAGCCAATTTTTGATTCATCAGAGAATATCACGTAATTCCTGTTAGGACCATGGTGTAACATTTCTTGATCCCATTGCAACCTTACAATTTTTTGTTGATAGGTTAGTTTGGGAACACGTAGAGGTCTTCTGCAATACAAATTTAACGCATTTAATCTTCGTGTAATTGTTTGCCTTAAGATATTCAGTCCTTCAAGTCTAGCAATTTCTCTGGTTATGCTTGTAGATTCCTGTCGATTTCTTCGAGCTATCAATGTTATCTGCCGGTCTTGTGCTGCTGCTTTTGTACATCGACTTCTGCCACTTCTGGGACGATCCTTCACATCATTTGTGTCTTGGAATTTTTCTTAAATTTTTGATATAGCACCCTGAGTAAAACCAACAATATTCGCGATATCACTTTGACCAAAGCCCTGTTGTAACAAAGCAATTACTCTAGACCTATTAAAATCTGATATCATGTCTCTGGGCATTCTTAAACAGCTCAAATGAAATTTAAACGAGAATTGGAATAATGCGAACGCACCCAAATCAATTAAATATGACCAAATTAATACAAAAACGAATCAAATTTAGTATTATTTTGATTTAAATTTCTGTGAGTGTGATACTCTCGGCACACCAAAATAAAAAGGAAACAAAACGAACGATCAAACATAAATCTTATAAGATTAAATCTTTTATCTTCGATTATAATACATGGTTAAACATATTTCTAATCTCTTCTAAACACATAGGTTCATAAACAAATAAATTAAATTCATTGTGATAACAAAAAATGATTGCACTTATCTTAATTCCATTTAACAACTTAATGGGGCTTTTTTTAAGCTAAATGTAAACGTTCGTTAGACAATATATATCCTTATTAAAGGAATTTGATCCTTATCCATAACTAAATTTCCACATCCTTCTTTCCCCCCGTTTAATTGTTTTATTTATACCCATTAAGGTTCTACTACTTAGACATCAAAAATTTTCGTGTTCCTTTTTCCATGTGCATATTTTCTCTTGGAGTTTCTGCTGTAAAGTATTACTTAAAATAGTTCCATGGTACAATAAAATTCGTTCCCCTAGCAACTAGCATTTATAACTCTTATATAAATTATTCAAGAATACTTTGAAAACTTGTTGATTAATCCTAGAATGTAATTTAATGTGATGTTCATTCTAGGTTCTAGTGATGCAATTGAACATAGAATTGAATGGGAAATTTGTTCTCGTGTTTCAAGAGTATTGAATATTCAATCTCGAATGTGTGTCAGTTTTAAAAATGGCTGCCAAGAAGAAAATAGTAGGTGGTGGCGTTGGTGGGTCAGAAAGTGGATCCTAAAACGTAGTTCTGAAGGTGCTTCAGCAAAGCTGCTAGTAGAATGGGCAACAGGTGATCTAGATGCCTACAAAAATCATTTACGAATGTCTGAAGAGAAATTTGAAGAGCATTTAAAAAAAGTGCCACCTTTTATACAGAAAAAACTATCTATTTACAGAATCTCTTTCGGCAAAACTCAAATTACAAGTAGTTTTAAGATATTTATCTACTGGAGATTCTGTTTCATCTCTGGGTGCACTGAGAGAATACAAATACATAGATATATACAGTGTGTAAAAGCCAAATGGAATAAATTCATTATTTCGGTTACTGTACATATTTATAAAAAATCCCGAAACACGTCAAATTTAAATTATAACTTGACATTCTTTAAGGTGAAAATGCAACACCTACCTTCAACCCCGTTAGAATGACAGGTACAACCCCCAATTTTTTAAATGGGAAGTATAGGCTTGTGATATATCATTTGAAAGGTCTCTTCATTCTCTATTCAAAAATGTTATTGTTTTTAAATTTAATGCAAAAATTAACATAAAAAAATTAATATCATGTTATTACCGAAATTCGCTACAATACAATCAAAAACTAAAATGTAATGCTAAACGTAATAAAGGTAGAACACGAAAAAGAACTATAAATGTTAATGAAGTAGATGTTCAAAATGTTCTCCGCGAACGTCTTGGCAACATCCTAATCTCAAATAAAACTGTCTTCTAACATTATTTAACATATCAGGCGTGATCGACCTAATCGCAAGCGTTATTCGTTCTTTTAAGTCATTTAAATCAGAAGGTTTAGTTTTGTACACATGGCTCTTCACATATCCCCATAAAAAGAAATCTAATAATGTAAGATCAGGTGATCGCGCTGGCCATTCAATCGATCCTCGCTTCCCTATCCACCGATTGGGAAATATTGTATGGAGGTACTGCCGGACATTAAGTTGGTAATGTGGTGGTGCTCCATCCTGCTGAAACCATATCGTATTCGCTGGAACTTGAGGGTTACCTGGATCAGGATATAAATTTGCCAACGTTGGAATGACATCATTTTGAAGTAGTGCCAAATAATTGTTGCCATTCAAGTTGCCCTCAATAAAAAAGGGACCAATGATATTGTTCCCTACAATCCCTGCCCAAACATTAACCTTTTGAGGGTATTGAGTGTGTTCTTCTCTCATCCAGTGAGGATTTTCCGTGGACCAGTAGCGGCAATTTTGCCGATTAGCATGACCGTTAAGTAAAAAAGTACACTCATCAGAAAACATAACGTCTTCTAATTGGATAATATTGTAATCCAACATGTCCATCATTTGCTCACAAAAAAAGTTCTCCTATCAAAATCGTCTTCCATGAGCTCCTGAGTAGGTATCATCTTATACGGATGCAATTTATTTTCTTTTAATATGTTTGCTATCGATGTATGGCTAGCATTGAATGTAGTGGATACCTGTCTACTCGATGTATGTGGGTTTTCCTGAAACTCAAGCAACACATCTAATCTGAGTTCATCACTCAGTGCATTGGCAGCTGCTTTTTTTATCTGCCTTACATGACCAAACTCGCGAAACTGCTTTTCTATTTTACTTATTGTTCCTTGGGATATAGGCGGTAAATTAGGATATAGGCGAGTTACTTCCTGTTGTATTCGAATGTTATCTCCGTAACCAATCATTTGTAAAACTGTTATTTTATGCATTTCCGTTAATTTAACCATTTTTCAGAATTGAATTGAACAAACTTTATACTTAAATTACAACAATGACAACTTAAATAAAACAATTTACTACTGCTTGTTAAAATAGCGTTGCCACGGAAATTCTTTAAAGTTTTTTAATGGTTACCACCTAAAAACCACATTGCTATGGTTTTTGTTCACTTTGTCATTATCAAGACCTAAACGGGAAATAAGTTTTAAGTATATTGTAATAAGTTTCGAGTATATTTTAGCGAATTTCGGTAACAACATGATATTAATTTTTTTTATGTTAATTTTTGCATCAAATTTAAAAACAATAAAATTTTTGAATAGAGAATGAAGAGACCTTTCAAATGATATATCACAAGCCTATACTTCCCATTTAAAAAATTGGGGGTTGTACCTGTCATTCTAAGGGGGTTAAAGGTAGGGGTTGCATTTTCACGTTAAAGAATGTCAAGTTATAATTTAAATTTGACGTGTTTCGGGATTTTTTATAAATATGTACAGTAACCGAAATAATAAATTTATTCCATTTGGCTTTTACACACTGTATATATATCATACCTGTTTCATTGCAAATATCGATAAACTGTGAATCATTGCTTATTAACTCTTATATCCATCAATCCAACTTATAGACAGCATTAATTTGAAAAGAGTATCTTAGCCGGACTCTGCAAGAAAGGCATTGTTTTCGTTACAAAATAATCATTACGTTTTTACGAACCCTATATACAATATAACAGTTTTCCACCAATTAACACAATGTTTCCACTAATTAACCTCATAAGATATTTTTTTAATTGGTGTTGGGGAAATTCACACAAAATTTTTAATATAAAGATCTTCACCTGTAAATTATGCAGTCAAAAAACTAATAACTAAAGAAATACCTACAAAGTGACATTAAAATTAGATGATTAATAAAAAAAATATTTAAAATACAAATTATAACCGAAATCACACAATTGACAGCAAAAACGTACAAAATGAAATTCGTGGGGTTTAAGGTAGTTTTTTGTGACTGTAACTGAAGAAAATGTCGACAGAAGAGAACAAGATGTCCACCTGACATTCGCAATATTGCAACAACTGCAATAGAAAATCTTCTACGACAAAAATCACTGCACAAGTACGAATATGTTAATGAAAGTTTTTAAAGTGGCGAGCAGAACAAAATACAACACCGTTTACTGAAAATATTGTATCGAGTTATTTTGTGATGCTTGCAGAAAAATATTCATCTTTTTCTCTTTGGAGTTATTATTCGATGCTTAAGAGTACTTCAATTATTCATCACGATACAATTATTGAGAATTATAAAAAAATTCAAGCATTTTTTAAACGAAAATCCGAGGCATATACACCTAAAAAATCCAGAACTTTAACCTCTGAACAAATAAAGAAGTTTATGCAGAAAGCACCCAATGAAAAATATTTTGTAACGAAGGTAAGAAACACAGATTGCCAAAACAGTTAAAAAATATCTAAATTTCTTGAAGGTCGCTGTAATAATAGGTATAATGGGTGCCTGCCGATACAAGAATTGCACGCAATGAAAGTAGAGCACATTGAAAATTTGGTTCGAGCTTTGCTTGTCAAAGTTCCTGAAACTAAAACCAAAATTTGTCGGTTTCACAGTGACTGGAGAATTTTACGATATTTGCAAAAAATATATCAGTCTTTGCCCAAACAAAGTACAATGTTCAGCTTTTTTCTTAAATTGTCTTAAATGTACAAGCACATCTGTAAGTAATGTTAAACATATAACTACAGAAGTTGATAGTACCACCTCTACTACAAAAAAGAATAATAATTATTCTGTTATCAATTTTGATGCACATCATCCTTTTAGTTCTAGTAATTGTTCGAACTTTACTATTAATATTTATAATAAAAATGACAATGTAAATTAAGTTTAATAGTTTCATGTTTAAAACTAAACTTTAACGAACTAATATATTTTTTTATATACTTGATCGTAGATAAAGTATAGTATTATACTCGCAAGCTAAGGATTTTATCCACTCAAATGATTACATGATTACAGCAACTTTCATTTTCGTGGATAAAAACCTTTTTTATTTTCTTGTGTAATAATATAATATAGTCTATATAGAAAGGACAAGGAGTAATAAATCATTCATTTAAGTAGATTTCATACAAGAACCAAAATATATTTTAAGAGGGTATACCGTGTTGATGCAAGTGTTGATGATATTGTGGAATTAACGGCTGCTATGTTGTGTGTTGCTAAATCAACAATTTATGGATTACTAAAAGAAAGCAAGAATGGAACTCTTCAACCCCCTAAAACTCCTTCAGGCCGAAAACCAATTGAGATCGATGAGTCATTAAAACAAAGACTAAGGCGTAAAGTCCATGGATTTTACTTACGAAAGGAAATTCCAACACTTGACAAAATAATGACATCAGTGCAAGAAGATACGGACAATAAAACATTCTCCAGAATGACATTATGCAAACTTTTGAAAGATGTGGGTTTCAGATATACAAAACATAATAGAAAATCTCTCTTGATAGATAAACCGGAAATAGTTTTTTGGAGAAGAGACTATTTAAGAAGCATTCGACATGCCAGAGAACAAAATTTGAAAATCTTCTACTTAGATGAAACATGGATAAATGCTGGATATACAGTTTCCAAATATTGGCAAGATGAAAACATTAAGAACGGAAGGCAGGCATTCGTGGAAGGTTTGTCGTTAGGTTTGTAGCCACCATCTGAAAAAGGAAAAAGACTTATCATTGTCCATGTTGGAAGTTCTGAAGGTTTTGTTGATGGTGGATTATTAACTTTTATTTCAAAACGCACAGGGGACTATCACGAAGATATGAATGGGGATGTCTTCGAGGAATGGTTTGTTCAAATGTTGGATCTGATTCCAAAAGGGGCTGTTATTGTTATGGACAACGCAAGTTACCATTCACGGTTACGAGAAGCATTACCCACAAGTCGTTGGCGTAAAGCAGAGCTTTTGGAGTGGCTTATTTCGAAAAATATTAAGTTTCCAAAAGATCCACCAAGGAAAGAACTTTACAGAATTGCAAAAATGAACAAGAATAAATACAAAACCCACATTGTAGAAGAAATGGCTTCTTCTCGTGGTATATCAGTTCTTCGACTTCCCCCTTATCATTGTGAACTTAATCCCATAGAATTAATATGGGCTCTGGTAAAGGGGGAAGTTGGAAAAAAATACTACTTTTAAAATAAACGATGTTGTGAAATTGTTTGAGAGTGCTGTAAGTCATGTTAATAAGGAAAATTGGACAAACTGTATCGAGCATGTTATGAAAGTAGAGGCAAATATGTGGAAAATTGACAATATTTGTGATGATTTAATCGACCCTATTATTATTAATGTCAACAACGATTCTTCCTCTTCCGATTCGGATATAGAATAAAATGTAAGTAATAAATGTATTCCAATAATTATTTCTTTTCATTTTTTATTATATTATAATTTAAAACGTATTTTTTTCCCAAAATACACACCACTGCATTGCGTTATTGCTTGACTGCTAATCCTTTAACAATGAAGAAAACCCTAAACTTTGCCACAACTGAAACAAATACGGGGTCCATCTACCTGGTTTTTAGATTTACGGAAGAAATGTAATTTAAAGTAAGAGATTTATCAAAAATTTCATGGTGCTCCCTGTAAAGGTTTTGCATACTGTAATAGGAATAACTTAGTTGGGGGCCATGAGCGATTTGCAAAGGTATATTTGTTTATTTTGGTAATCATTTAAAGTTTTTTTTTATATATAACTGATTTATTGAATTTGATCAGAACCAATTAAAACTAAGGTTAAAAGAAATACAAATATTATTAAACGAAACAAAAAGAAACAAATGACTGTATATTTAAAAAGATCCTGAATGCCTGGATTTAATTGACACGTCAAGATGGGCTGAAACACCGAGATGACGTAGGTACCTGAAATTAGATATAAAAACAGTCTGAGTATTCAATTTGCTATATATAGTAAATCTTTTATTCAAACAAAGATTAGTATATTAAAATCCCCAAAAAAAATACAAGTGTTAATAATTTACTAGGTGTCTAATGCGGTTGGATCGTTATTTAACATTTTAATACTTTAACTTTAATTAAACAGAATTAAATGCCTAATTATATAGGTATATTAGCAAGGGGCACAAACTCTCCCCGTGCATGTAAGGAATGTGTGGCACAAACTCTCCACAAATAACATAACTTCTGTAAGTGGCGAATCTCTCCACAGTTCAGCAAAATAATACTAGTCTGCAAGTGGCTCAAACTCTCCACAGTACAGTAAAATAATACTAGTCTGCAAATGGCTCAAACTCTCCACAGTACAGTAAAATAATACTAGTCTGCAAGTGGCTCAAACTCTCCACAGTACAGTAAAATAATACTAGTCTGCAAGTGGCTCAAACTCTCCACAGTACAGTAAAATAATAATAGTCTGCAAGTGGCTCAAACTTTCCACAGTACAATAAAATAAGGTTACATGCATTTTTGAAATGATAGGGCATATTAATAGTAGAATTTAGTACATTTGAAATAACAAGAGACCCTTTTTTTTAAATAACAGGGTGATATAAACATTAAAAAAAAATGTCTTACAATACTTAATTAGGGTTTATTACTCCTCGTACTTTTTGTACATACTATATTGCAATGCTGCAAGTGAGATGTTCATTATTCAACAAGGGACATTCCGTATTAACGTTATTAGTTACGGTATTTTCATATTTCTCGATAAAATTTGTAAGCGAATACACGAACAAAACGAAACCGGGGAAAACACTGACCATTTTACGTCACAGCCTGTAACAGTATGGTGGAGGCTCGTCAAAGTTATGACTGGAAGGCAGTTCAGTAACATTCGAAATCACATTCTTCTCTACCAGTCGCAGCAGTCAATTTACCTTTTACCTGTTAAGCGAGTTGATAATCACACGCGCTACCGAGTGTGAGGTGGGTGCTCTTCTTCTCTTTCAAAATAAAGTGCGGTGGTTTGTGTCAAAAAAAGGTAATGAAAGTTCCCACAGGAATTAACCGTAGTATTTTGTGTACCGGGTGTTCAATTAGAAACATCTGGGGAACGGATAACACTAGATATTAGAAAAAAAATTGTATTATAAAAATGAACTAGAGAAAAGTATGGGAATTATATTTAAAATTGTACTTCTGTCCATAGAAGGCGTTTTAAATTGTAGAAATATTTTATTTAACAAGTTTTAGCCATCCTTTTTAAGTAACAGGTGGAGGAAGTTCTAGAAAATCGCTTAATTCTTGACTCTGCTGCTTAGCTTTAATAATTATAATTTTTAAATAACATGCATATAAGAGAGTGCAAAATAATTTTTCTAGAAACCTGTACTATTTTTGGAAAATGTTAAAAAGAAGTATATTATTTAAATAACGCAAATTTAAGTCAATAACAGCTGTTTCGAAATTGCTTTCATCGTCAGATTGACAGATTTGAGTTACATTTTAGTTTATGACATAGTTATCTGATGTTGCCTAATTAGTTTTAAGACTAGAACAAGTATTGAAGTAATAAAACATAACAATGAAATTTATTGTAGGTACTAACCCTTACTGTGTGAAAGTCCATCTTATTAATAACAGTAAACAACTAAACGGTTGAATGAAACAATTTAATAGAGAGGAACTTTCAAGATTTTTCTGCTTATTTACCACTTTTAATTTGCTACATGTCTTATTACTTCAATACTAGGTATACTCTAATCAATACCAGATAATTATCTCATAAAATAAAACTTAGCTTCTGTCTGTCAACCTGAAGATGAAAGTAAATTCGAAACAGCTGTCATTGATTTAAAATTTAAAATTACTAATAAAATAGTGGAAGTTTTAATACAAAGTTATTTGTTTAGTATACTAAATATAATGAACTTCCACAAAGTAAGGGTTAGTAAAGTTATTTTTATTTAATAACCTTTATTAGTTCTAAAATTTACATTACTATTATAAAATCTAGAATATTAAAAGGTACCTACAGATATACAATAATCTAGCCTTCCCGGCCATTTTAGTTTATTGATATACAGTGTGTCCACAGATGGAGTTGCCTAGAGGAGAAACATTTTTATTATTCATCTTACGACAAAAAGTCATTCTTTATAAAAATTTCTGCTTCTTTTAAAAATGAGAATAACACTAAAAAATCGGTTTGTGTTTAAAAAAATCGTCGATGACGTCATTACGCCTTCTTGGGCAGGTGTCAATGCTATTTGTTTTAAATTGTCCTCGTCGAATGGGTTACAATATCGGAATATTGTCCAAGAAATAAATTCCGCGACCCACTGGTGGTAAAAAAAATATTTTTCTACAAACGTCAAAAAATGACAAGGTTCGAGTATTGCGAAGAATATGCGAAGTGACCCTTTTTTTCATTTTTCTTTGTTACTATGACACCGTGCGCGAAGTAGTGTGCGAAATACTTATTTCGCACACTGCATGTAAACATTATGGAATTTTTATATTTTAACCTTTATGTTCCTCAATCAAGCAAAAATCCAAGAAATCATTTATTTATTAATGTATAACAATAATTATTAAGGCTTTCAAATTGTGAGAAAATTTAACACTACCTAATTTTATTTATTATTTACAATGTTAACATTAATGGTGCAGCCAGTGCACGAACCAATATTTATTCCCAAACCAGATAAGTCAGAGTTAGCCCGTGATATCCTAGTTTTGGGAGTTGGAAGACTATCCACTGCCATAAAGGTGACAGCACTTAATCCTGAAATTTCACAGACTAAAATTTTATTTGATATCTAAATTTTATTGTTGATAGAATCTTCCACGTATCCTTCAGCCACAGTCGAAGATTTCCAACCTCCATGTCGCTTCAGAACACATATATCGGCCCCCCGTATTAGCAAGGAGAGTGGCTGATGTTCTCCGAAAACAATGGCCCGTGTAGGCATAAAGATTTGGTAATTTTAGGTGTTTTGCTATTAAGCTAGACATCTTTCCAATAGTATTTAATCCAACAACTTGGTTAAAACATCTCTTAGTTCTCTTAGTTTGATACTTCAAAAACAATCGGCGACTGGTAGCATAACTTGGACGAAGAGCCGCATATTTTGGATAAATGTCAATGTAATCTAAATTTGAAACTGTAAAAATTCGTTGTGTATGCGTTTTTGTATCGGGTACTTTAACAATCAAAATGGAATTTTTATCTTCTATGTCATCGACCGTCATTTTAATGAGTTCCTCACGGCGGCAAGCACATAAACACATAAAAAATCTACCTTAACCAACAGATAGATTTCATCATCTGCCTCTTTTATGAATTCTTCAACTTCCTCTCTAGTCAACACCTTAGAATTATTAGGATGGTTTCCAACTGACAATTTTTTCAAATATGGAACCAACTTGGTGAATTTCTTGAAATCCATGTTTTCTTTAACATTGAGTGCTGCTTTCAACATGAAATATATTGCCCATAACGTGGAAGACTTCAGCTTCTTAGACTTCTCTGCAAAATATGCCAACAGCACATTTCTGGATACTTTTCTGGCTTTATTTGCTTCACACTACTTTTTAAATCTCTGATATGCATTTTCATACTCGCGCCTCGATTTCTCCGGTAAGAGATTTGAAATTACTGAATGGACTAGTTTAGTGATTTTTTTTTATATTTTCATCTTATAAAATAGGTTTTTAATGGTTTATCTGTACAAATAATTTTTTTATAAAATTAATCCTCTAGCCACAATCGGCTTTTGAAATTTAAATTTAATGGTTACGTACGTCATAAGTGGTAAGTGACGTGTTTCAATAAGATTGGTAGTAATGCTTTCACATTATTCCAATTCTTGTTTAAATTTCATTTGAGCTGTTTAAAAATGCCTAGAGACATGATATCATATTTTAAGAGGTCTAGAGTAATTGCTTTGTTACAACTGGGTTTTAGTCAAAGTGATATCGCGAATATTGTTGCTGTTACTCAGGGTGCTGTATCAAAAATTTAAAAATTCCAAGACACAAATGATGTGAAGGATCGTCCCAGAAGTGGCACAAGTCGATGTACAACAGCAGCACAAGACCGGCGGATAACATTTATAGCTCGAAGAAATCGACAGGAATCTACAAGTGGCATATCCAGAGAAATTGCTAGACTTGAAGGACTGAATATCTCAAGGCAAACAATTACACGAAGATTAAATGCGGTAAATTTGTATTGCAGAAGACCTCTACGTGTTCCCAAACTAACCTATCAACAAAAAACTTTAAGGTTGCAATGGGCTCAAGAAATGTTACACCATGGTCCTAACTGGAATTACGTGATGTTCTCTGATGAATCAAGAATTGGCTTGGTTTCTGATTCGCCAAGAACGCTAGTTTGGAGGGCCCCAGGACGACAAGCCCGATTAGAAAAAGCCCAACCACGTGTCCATTTGAAGGTGGTAGTATCATGGTTTGGAATTGTATTATGAGGGGTGCACGGACGCCTCTCCTGGTTTTGGAGAGAAGAATCACTGGTGCTGTGTACATCGAGGAAGTTTTAAATCCTGTTGTGCGTCTATTCCGGGGGGGCGATATGTGATGGATTTGTGTTTATGCATGACAATACACCTCCACATAGAACAGCTGCAGTACAAAATTTTTTGGAAGAAGAAGGAATATCCACATTAAGATGGCCATCAAATTCCCCTGACATGAAGCAAGCCCAGCCCGACCATTTAATCGATAGCATGCCACATCGCCTACAGTTATGCATACAGGCCCATGGAGGAAAACTGATTATTAATTTTATTTAAAACATGTAAGTCATCCATTCTCAAATGTGGGTAGAATCCAAAAGGTTCAAAGAAAAACACAAAGTCGATCCCACAACTTTAATTTTATACTGAAAGTTACTTGCAACTAGTTTCGGTCCACAGGACCATCATCAGGCTGAAAATACAATACAATGTCAGTTTTTAAAAGGAAGACAGTAGTAAGAATAATGTGATGGAAACCAAAATTCAAGATTACAATAAAACAGTTGTAGGTGAATTATCAACCATCAACTCATAAAAGATACAACCTCAAATTATATAAATACATATGAATTTCTCAAGAGATAAACGCATAGAAATATAAAAATATATAAAAAATGCCGCAAATTGAGTTGATTGTTTATGATGTTCAATTTTTGATCAGTGTTTTGTAACTTACTTTTCTTGATATTATAATTTTCTTGAATTTTCTTTGGTACTTTGCTCATCTCTTGTGATTTGATGCATCATTTAGTAACAATGCTGATTATCATTGAATATATTTTATATTTTTTGATTTTCTTTGTATAATCAAATAATTTTTAAAAAAGTTATTAGAGAACTTAACAATATTATCAATTTGCGGCATGTTTTCTATATTTTTATATTTCTATGCGTTTATCTCTTGAGATATTCATATATGTATTTATATAATTTGAGGTTGTATCTTTTATGAGTTGATGGTTGATAATTCACCTACAACTGTTTTATTGTAATCTTGAATTTTGGTTTCCATCACATTATTCTTACTACTGTCTTCCTTTTAAAAACTGACATTGTATTGTATTTTTAGCCTGTGTAATATTATTTGTGCGTTGAGCGACAATTTGTAATATGAGTTACCTGTTGATAGTGAATTTATAAAAATATTTAGTTAACTTTTTTGAAAAAATAACAATATACCAAAAGAAAAAATGTAATTTACAATAAAACAAACATTAAGCTTAATTTCGTCTTTAATTAGTTGTAAAAGATACTTCAATAATTAACAGAATTTATAAATGTTTATCACACAAAAATTATGATAGTTAAATACCTCGGCCAGGGGTGAGTAAGTTCATTAGCTCTGACTATTGTACAATATTTGTTTCTTTAAGAAATTATAAGGGCGCCACTGAAATCTTTTTATTTTTTATGATACTACTGAAGAAAGTTGTTTTAAGCTAAGTTATTTAAATAAGTATCATAAGATGACAGAAAGATGTCAGAAAAAACTGTCTATGAAGATAAAAAAATGATTTGAAAATGTACAAACATATAAAAGATAATAAGATTTCCTTGGTGCTGAAATTAATGAGGTAGAGAATACGTTACAACAAAATAATCCGCAAACATTTCTTTAAAAATACTTATTCTAATACAGTTGACGATATAGATAGATATACACGGAAATAAAAGAGAAAAAATATGGGAACAGTAAACTTGATAGATCACAATAAACTTATCTGTTACAATAGTGGACGATCCTTCGCCGCACCTTGGGGTCGCTACGGCACTGTCTAGGTGGTTCCAAATGATTATGGAAGATCACTAGTGGAGGGATGATCTGCCCCAGTTGTAGAGATAATCCAGTTAAGAATGTACATACGAGAGCTTAAAGTTTATAAGCTGTTCAAGTTTACGGAATCTCCAAATTCAAGAGATGCTTCTGGTTTACAGAATCTTCAATTAAAGAGTTGCCTCTAGTTTACTGTATTATATTCCAACTTTCTGAAAATTACCAGTGTCAAACACGTGTTACATTTACTTTTCTGGCACAAAAAGTACAAATCAGCATAGTCCGAAATCTACAGTTAGATGCTAACGTATTTTAATAGATTACAAAAGATACATTTTTACATTAAATTTACTTTTTAATAATCTTACACACTAATCAAAATTCCAGAAATGTACTTTTACCAGCCTTTTATAAAAAATTATCATTAATACTTTTAATTACCATAAAAAGATTCTTTGAATAATAATGAAATATGTTGAAATTCTCATCTGATATAATAAAATATAATATAACTTTCGATATTTTATAAAAAATATCTTAACAAAAAGGAATTATAAAATTGGAAAAAAAAACATACCTGTATATGACAGTAAATCAATAGAAGAAATGAGACTGGGAATAATTATTAAAACCTATTGAACTCGATAATGCCAACTCATTAGTACACCTCGTAGTGTAGCTACTTTGAACTTCCAATTATAATTATAGAGACCGTATTCATTATTTTATTATTAAAAATGTTTTAGGATAGATGGAGCTAGCGGTACTAATTGAATTTAATATTTAGGATACCAGGTGCTTAAAATGTTAACAGGTACTGTTACACCTGATGATGGTCCTGTGGACCGAAACTAGTTGCAAGTAACTTTCAGTATAAAATTAAAGTTGTGGGATCGACTTTGTGTTTTTCTTTGAACCTTTTATTTAAAACACTTTTTTGGTTATTGATTTATTTAAAAAAAAATGTTATACATTGTACATTTTTCACCTCAAAAGGATAAACCATTTTTTTGTATGTTTATCAGACTTCGAGATAAATTTAGTATTGGTTAGAGTTGTAGCAAAAAATAATTATTTATAAAAATTAATAAAAAGATAAAATATTCCATATTCCAAATTTTTGGACATAGGTGTAGTCCATTGTAAACAAATTCGTCGCGGGACATCCGATATACACAAAAATTTCATTTTAGCATACATAAATGGTACCAATAAACGTTCGTAAATCATATATAGAACGCAACCAAAATGAGTGGTAGTAAGTAACTAGTAGCATGATATTTTTGTAGGTACCTGTGCTGTTTGTGGTACGCGTATTTAAGATTGCGCTCTGTGCATTGACATGCTGCAAATTTGAGAGGTGAAACCAGAAAGAACCTAGAGACCAGTTTCTTGTAGTTATTTCGAATAGGCCGTTGACCAGTGCCCAAGATGAAGATGGCCAAAAAGTATACTTTGGTAAGTTTAATATTTGTTATACGTCTCATTAAAGCTATTATTTTTATCGAAAAAAGTATATAAAGTACCAAATTGTTTACAAGTAAACTGACAGTATGTTTATTTGAATATTATTGTTTTGTTTCAATAGGTATACTTAATTGAATGTTATTTTTTTAAAACAATGTTTTAGAGTTTACGTTTATTTATACGATGATATTTAAATACATCCTATTTGATCACGTCCAGTATTAAAAAAAATGCAACAATAATTATTGTTGTGACATTTTTTAAACAATTATTTTATGTGCGTATATATGTGATATTTTTTCAAGATTTATCATCATTTGGTGGTTTTAACTAGGAAGTAGGTATTATTATTATTTGTTAACAGGTACACTATATTTATGTGAATAATACTTTCTGCTTGAAAACCCATAGGAAAAACGCTTTTTGAGGTAGAAATTCCAAGTAATGATTCACAAAACTATATTGTTTATTACATTTTATGTAATATATTATTGCATTTAACGTTAATAAATTATTTTTTACATAGTAGAACAATAGGCAATTGTTAAAAAGTTAGTGATTGATATTTCACACATTTCCTTCTTCAGTTTTCATAAATATACAAGTAGAACAATACATTCTATGTATAATTATAGTGTATTGGTGATTTTGTTATAAAATATTCAAAAAAAACAGTAAAAAACTATCATAAACAATGAATCTTAGAATCATTAGTATTTGTTTAACTAGTGCCATTAAAAAATAGTCAAAAAACCTCAGTAATAAAATCTTTGATTAATTATTTGTTTAACTAGTAACAATGTCACAAAACCGCATTTTTAATTTTTAGTTATACACCATTTTTTCTACTAGTACTGGTATTAAGATGTAAAAAAAAGTATAAAACTAAACTATATTGGATGAATAATTCATTTGTTATTTGATAAATTCTCGATGGGTCTATACTTTTATCAGTTAACAAGACAAGCTTAACATAAAGAGAATAACTACAGCAAATTTAGTAATAAAAACTTGAAGATAATTTGATAAAACTAATAGTCAAGATTTTAAAGTAAAATTAATAAAAACTACATACAGTGTGTAAAAGCCAAATGGAATAAATTCATTATTTCGGTTACTGTACATATTTAAAAAAAATCCCGAAACACGTCAAATTTAAATTATAACTTGACATTCTTTAACGTGAGAATGCAACCCCTACCTTCAACCCCCTTAGAATAACAGGTACAACCCCCAATTTTTCAAATGGGAAGTATAGGCTAGTGTTATATCATTTGAAAGGTCTCTTCATTCTCTATTCAAAAATGTTATTGTTTTTAAATTTGATGCAAAAATTAACATAAAAAAAATTAAAATCATTCGCTAAAATATACTCGAAACTTATTACAATATACTTAAAACTTATTTCCCGTTTAGGTCTTGATAATGAGAAAGTGAACAAAAACCATAGCAATGTGGTTTTTAGATGGTAACCATTAAAAAACTTTAAAGAATTTCCGTGGCAACGCTATTTTAACAAGCAGTAGTAAATTGTTTTATTTAAGTTGTCATTGTTGTAATTTAAGTATAAAGTTTGTTCAATTCAATTCTGAAAAATGGTTAGATTAACGGAAATGCATAAAATAACAGTTTTACAAATGATTGGTTACGGAGATAACATCCGAACACAACAGGAAGTAACTCGCCTATTTCATGAGAAATTTCCTAATTTACCGCCTATATCCCAAGGAACAATAAGTAAAATAAAAAAGCAGTTTTGCGAGTTTGGTCATGTAAGGCAGATAAAAAAAGCAACTGCCAATGCACTGAGTGATGAACTCAAATTAGATGTGTTGCTTGAGTTTCAGGAAAACCCACATACATCGAGTAGACAGGCATCCACTACATTTAATGCTAGCCATACATCGATAGCAAACATATTAAAAGAAAATAAATTGCATCCGTATAAGATGATACCTACTCAGGAGCTCATGGAAGACGATTTTGATAGGAGAACTTTTTTTGTGAGCAAATGATGGACATGTTGGATAACAATATTATCCAATTAGAAGACATTATGTTTTCTGATGAGTGTACTTTTTTACTTAACGGTTATGCTAATCGGCAAAATTGCCACTACTGGTCCACGGAAAATCCTCACTGGATGAGAGAAGAACACACTCAATACCCTCAAAAGATTAATGTTTGGGCAGGGATTGTAGGGAACAATATCATTGGTCCCTTTTTTATTGAGGGCAACTTGAATGGCAACAATTATTTGGCACTACTTCAAAATGATGTCATTCCAACGTTGGCAAATTTATATCCTGATCCAGGTAACCCTCAAGTTCCTGCGAATACGATATGGTTTCAGCAGGATGGAGCACCACCACATTACCAACTTAATGTCCGGCAGTACCTCAATACAATATTTCCCAATCGGTGGATAGGGAGGCGAGGATCGATTGAATGGCCAGCGCGATCACCTGATCTTACATTATTAGATTTCTTTTTATGGGGATATGTGAAGAGCCATGTGTACAAAACTAAACCTTCTGATTTAAATGACTTAAAAGAACGAATAACGCTTGCGATTAGGTCGATCACTCCTGATATGTTAAATAATGTTAGAAGACAGTTTTATTTGAGATTAGGATGTTGCCAAGACGTTCGCGGAGAACATTTTGAACATCTACTTCATTAACATTCATAGTTCTTTTTCGTGTTCTACATTTTATTACGTTTTGCATTACATTTTAGTTTTTGATAACATTTTTGAATAGAGAATGAAGAGAGCCTATACTTTCCATTTAAAAAATTGGGGGTTGTACCTGTCATTCTAAGGGGGTCGAAGGTAGGGGTTGCATTTTCACGTTTAAGAATGTCAAGTTATAATTTAAATTTGACGTGTTTCGGGATTTTTTATAAATATGTACAGTAACCGAAATAATGAATTTATTCCATTTGGCTTTTACACACTGTATACAGCGGGTCCATGAAGTACCGCATAAATTCACTATTGACTAAATGAACAATAAAATTAGAAATTCCCGAAACAGGTCGATTTTTTATTTCAATTTACTATTGTTTCATATCATAATCTAATATACAGGGTGAACCACTTTCGTGTAATGACGTCGTCACCATTTTTTTCAAATGGGCCCCCCCTTTTTTTAAATTTCCAAATTGCCTTTGCTGAGCTGATTCCAGGATTTAAACACAACTTTTCCACAAAGGTGGATAGGAAGAAGGGGACCAGTGTAATGGTCTGCTAGATCACCTAATCTAAGCCCATTAGACTTCTTTTTATGGGGTTATTTAAAATCTAAAGTCTACTTATACAGACCTGGAAATATCTCTCAACTACGTTTCGCCGTCATTGTAATTTAAAACATATTTTTTCGAATAAACTCGGAAGTTACGTTGAAACGAAGAGTTTTTTATTATTCTTAGTTTTAATTCTGATTTGAAGAGTGAAAGATACCTGCAAATTAAATGACTTACAATATTCAGTACCCATTTTCGTTTATAACTATTTACTAATTGTCATCCACTAAAAAAATGTGCTTCTACCTACATTCATGAAGTAAACAACAAAGATATGGATAAAGCTGTCATGTTATTTGTATATTTTACTATCTGCCACACAATCAGAGAACAAGGAAACTTCAATTATTGATTCATATCTAATGTTCGTCTTTAATATTATCTACAATATTGAATTTCCCTAGTGTATATCAATATTTTCCAGCAGCTAACTAAATTTCCCCAATTTCTGTTGATTGATTACTGTTATTGTTTCATAGATAAATTTAATAGAACGTTAATTATAACGTTTAAAAAGTAGAAGGAAAATTTTGAAGTTAGTTTTGTTTTTTTTACAAAGCTAGTTACAACCATTATTAAAAGTTATTAGCGGTAGCGATAAACGCAAATAAATTATATTCAAAGTAAAAAACAAATACCAAAAAATAGAGTAAATGCGCCAATACTCGTCCAGTTAATGTTAATTTTTTACTTAATTTATTGCGGAATTTGAATTATTTGAGCAAAAATTAAAAGAAAATTGTACTTTTACTTGTCAAAATATATAATATTTGAGTACTACTTCCTGTAAAAACAGAAAAAAATATATAAATTTAAAAAAATTACAAAATTCCACTAGTCGACCATCAATATTATAATGTCGACCAGGTCTGTTTCTGTAGTCGACCATATTCGCAAAATTTACTTTTCAGGTCGGCTGAAAAGTCCCCGGTCTACCATAGTAAAACACAATATTTTGACAAAATTCATTTTTTTTATTCAATATAGTTGCCTTCAAGGGCGATACAGCGATTATAGCGACCTTCCAAAATAGGCTTCAGTTTCGGCGATTACCTCAGTATCAGAGCCAAATTTTTTTCCCGCGAGCATTCTCTTCAGGTCAGAGAAAAGGAAAAGGTCGCTGGGGGCTATATCTGGAGAATACGGTGGGTGAGGAAGCAATTCGAAGCCCAATTCATGCAATTTTGCCATCGTTTTCGATGATTTGTGACACGCTGCATTGTCTTGATGAAACAACACTTTTTCTTCTTCATATGGGGCCGTTTTTTCGCGATTTCGGTCTTCAATCGCTCCAATAATGCACAGTAATAGTCGCTGTTTATTGTTTTTCCCTTTTCCAAATAGTCGATGAACAATATACCGTGTGTATCCCAAAAAACTGAGGCCATAACTTTGCCAGCTGACTGTTGAGTCTTTCCACGCTTTGGTGGCGGTTCACCGGCCGCAGTCCACTCAGCTGACTGTCGATTGGACTCAGGCGTGTAGTGATGGAGCCAAGTTTCATCCAAAAAATCGGGTTTATTACGACTTAACAGCTGCAAACACTGCTCAGAATCATCAATTCGTTGCTGTTTTTGGTTGATTGTGAGCACGCGCGGCACCCATTTCGCACAGAGCTTCCGCATACCCAAATATTCGTGAACGATATGTCCAACACGTTCCTTAGATATCTTTAGAGTGTCAGCTATCTCGATCATATTCACTTTACGGTCACTTAAAATCATTTTGTGGATTTTTTTGATATTTTTGTCGGTAACCACCTCTTTTGCTTTTGCTTCAACTGTATTTTTTCCTTTCAAATAACAATATTTAATAAGAACACGAAATTCTTTTTTTTCCATCTTTTTGAAAATAACAAAAGTTGCTTCACTAAAAATGCAATATCTCACAAACTAATAGTCCGACAGCTGTCAAATTTTTACACGAATCTTTTGAAGGTTGATACTATCTAAAAATGAAATGGATTTAATTCTAGTGTCGTCATCTATAGGTCAGACCGGGGACTTTTCAGCCGACCTGATATTGTTAATTGAAGTAGAAAGAAAAACGAAACTAAAAAAACAATGTTTTATTTCCGAAATATAAGGAATTTTAAAAATTTAAACAAAACCAACAAAATTCATATACCTACCTAACTAATAGGGATACTTTTTTCCTTTAACCATTCATTTACTCCATTTGTAATGTACTCATAAAATACATCACACTTCATCAGGCCAGTATCAGACTTTCCCAGGAACCAACCTGAAGGCATTGAGTGCACAACACTTTCGCCAACCTTTTGGGGCTATGACTTTTCCAGTTTTGGGGCACGTCGAAAAACTAGTTTTGTCGCCATTCAAGATTCTTCTCGGATCTTTTAGAATATCCTCCTGTTTTATATCTTTTAAGTAGTTTTCCAGTGTTTTAAACCATTCACGAATGTTCTTTTCATGAATAGCTGCCCTAGCTTTACCCTTAAAAATGCTTTGTACCATTTTTGCCCCGGTCTATTATCTTTAAAAGGTGTTAATGATCTTGTTTCTTTTGAAGAAATCCTCTCTTTGCTAATTCTTTTAGCCAGTCAGCCAATTCCCTTTCCTCTTTTGTACTCAATACAGTTTGTGACCCCATTTTTCTTGTTGTAGATGTAATTCTTCCATGAAGTCGGTCTAAAATGGTTGTTTTTGGGACACCATATTTCCTTGCTACAGATCTCATAGAGCTCACATTTTTTTTTACATCGTCCAGAGCATTTTGCAGTGCTTCTGGAGAGTATTGATGAATTGGTCGTTTCTTGGGGGGCATTTTTATCTGAAATTAGTTTCTTTTCATTAATATTTTAACCCAAATAGAGAGTGGTCGAGTTCTGGTTTGTCTAATCCCTAAGTTCGACCCTCGATCATCTAAGGTGGTCGACAACTAGATTTTATTAAACTATACCGTAATTTATTGCAGCCTAGCCTTCTAGACAATAAGTCCTCTAAATGTGCAATATGGTTTAAATTGGCGAAATTTCAATTTTCCCAGATATTAGATTCTAAACAAATATGTTAACCCAGTACTCGACCAAATCAATATAACAAAGGTTGAGTAAAATAAATTTCACTCAAACTTTGAATAAAGTACTGGACGACTGAGGAGACTGTGTTATTGCCAACAACAAGGTGGAGAACATTTTGAGCATTTGTTTTAATGTAAAAAATCAAAATTACGTCAAATATTTTATGTATTTACTATCTTGAACAAAATTATAAATAATTTTAAAATTTCACCCTGTACAATTAATAATAAACCCTATATGGTATAGTTCGTTAAGATCGTATTGTTAAGGAGCTTTGAAAATCTGAAAAACATACAAGGTGTTTCATTAAAAATATAGGTTATAGACGATGCCAGACTTGTGTGTATCACCCTGTGCATTTAAAGTCCCAGCGTTTTTTATAATCTTCTAAACTAACCCCACAAATCATTTTATTCCATAAGTGATTTCCACACTGCATAATTTACATTTTAATTAATATATCGAATGACTGAGAATATTCTTTGTAAATGAGGTTTCCCCAATGGGAAATTTTTGTTATACCAGTATTGGAAATCGGTGACGGTTGTAACAAAAATTACATTACATTTTTACTGTCCCTATAGTAAATCCTAGATTATTTATTTTTTTAACTACAAATGCTTTATAATCTTATTAGTCGTCTAATATTTATAAAGTTTCAAAAATAATTTGGGCTTTTTGGCTAAAAATTTAAAGACATTTTTGTGAAGAATTACTTGTTCAAAAATTTTATTTAAATACATTTAAATAAAGTTGATAATCACTGCATTTTACGCTTTAAGTTGTCTCTATACGGGGTTGGGATAAAGTATGGAACCAAGTAAATATCTTTTAAACGAAAAGAACGATATTTATGAAAATTTGCAGGTAAGTGCAATGGAACAAAACGCATCTGATGTACATTTTTTTGATAATAATATACTTCCGGTTTAACCGGAAATGCCATCAACTTCTTTAATTTAAATGGGACACTCTATATTTTTACAGATTTTGAAAGAGCTTGTTATTTTGAATTCATACATACTGAGTTTAGTGTAAAAAAATTTGTAAAAACGAGGAATTTAGCACTTTAATCAACCTCCTTTGAGTTTTTTGCATTAGAGCAAAAATCTATTTAGATAAACTAATTGATGTTGTTTGTATTTATAGTAATAAATAAACAAGTACTGTTTTTGTACGTCTTTTGTTTTTCAAGTGTCAAATTCTAATTGACGGAAATAAATTGCACAATTTAGAATGGTTCAATTAAGTGAAAAATAGCGTATTGAAATTTTAATGATGATCGGTTATGGTGATCGTGTTAGAACTCATGAAGAAGTGTGTCATATTTTTAATAATTTGCATCCCGAGAGAAATCCTATATCACGCTCAACAGTAACTAAAAAATTACAACGTTTTAATACTACTGGGATGGTAAAAAATTTGCTAAAACCTGGAAGACCGCGGACTGCAACGAACGAAACTGTTAAACAAAATATTGCAATCGATTTAGAAGAATCACCTCAAACTTCCAACACAAATTTGACACTAAACCATGGTATCAGTCGACGTTCTGTAGGAAAGATATTAAAAAGTATAAGGTACAGTTGGTTCAACAATTGTCAAACGATGATTTTGACCGACGGCTGGAATTTTGCGAACGGCTAATGGACATCTGTAATGTCGACGAAAATTTTGCTTCTAGCATAGTTTTTTCCGATGAGGCAACTTTTTGTTTAAATGGAACAGTTAATCGCCATAACTCAAGGTTTTGGTCAAATGAGAATCTTCATTGGATTCATGAAGCACATACCCAGCATCCACAGAAGTTAAATGTTTGGATGGGAATTGTCGAAAATAAGCTTATAGGCCCATTTTTTATCGACGGAAACTTGAGTGGTGACAAGCATTTGGATCTACTAAATAACGAAATTATTCCTGCACTTCAACAGAATGGGCAATTACCACAAAATATTTGGTTTCAACAGGATCGAGCACCTCCCCACTATGATAGATTTTCCAAATCAATGGATTGGATGGTTTAGTGCCAAATTTGTGGTGGAAGTTTGAGGTGGTTCTTCTAAATCGATTGCAATATTTTGTTTAACAGTTTCGTTCGTTGCAGTCCGCGGTCTTCCAGGTTTTAGCAAATTTTTTACCATCCCAGTAGTATTAAAACGTTGTAATTTTTTAGTTACTGTTGAGCGTGATATAGGATTTCTTTCCGGATGCAAATTATTAAAAATATGACACACTTCTTCATGAGTTCTAACACGATCACCATAACCGATCATCATTAAAATTTCAATACGCTCTTTATTTCACTTAATTGAACCATTCTAAATTGTTCAATTTATTTCCGTCAATTAGAATTTGACACTTGAAGAACAAAAGACGTACTAAACAGTACTTGTTTTTTTATTACTATGCATACAAACAACATCAATTAGTTTATCCAAATAGTTTTTTGCTCTAATGCAAAAAACTCAAAGGAGGTTGGTTAAAGTGATATACTCCTCGTTTTTACAAAATTTTTTACACTAAACTCAGTATGTATGAATTCAAAATAACAAGCTCTTTCAAAATCTGTAAAAATATATAGGGTGTCCCATTTAAATTAAAGAAGTTGATGGTATTTCCGGTTAAACCGAAAGTATATCATTATCAAAAAAATGTACAACAGATGCGTTTTGTTCCATTGCACTTACCTGCAAATTTTCATAAATATCGTTCTCTTCGTTTAAAAGATATTTACTTGGTTCCATACTTTATCCCAACCCCGTATACTAAGTATATTGATGACATTAATAGTCCGATTGAAAAAATTAAGTAAAATTATTACTAAGCAAAATTAATCTTGAGAAATAGAAATATTATAAAGGCAACAGTAAGTATTTAATATAGTTATAAAAATATATTATTTCTTACATTATTGCATATTTTAGGAATTAGAGTACTTACTAAGTTACTCACATACTCTCAAATTGTTTTTAATGTCGCTAACCATGGTTGCAATTGACACTCAAAAAGTCTCAGTTGTAACAGGGGTAGATGTCCATTGTAACAAGAATCTTGTATGGATAAATAAATAAATAAATAAAAACATATATTGTTATGGTAATAAATCTAACAAATTATAAGAAAAACCTTAGTCAAAGTAGCGGTGATTTTTATCATTATAAATTTGGCGCCCAACGTGGTACCCAGTGCTTTCTTTCAAATTAGGAAAAATATGGCTGGGGTGTAATTCACTAAGCATGTAGAAAGTTTTTCAAAATGGACCACATTCGGAAAAGAAAATTAGAAATTTTCCAAACTACTTAGTAAAAAAGGAAAACTGGGTTTGTTTTTTTAATAATAAATAAATAAATATTTCTCAAAAACTAATTGATATAGTTGAAATTGTTGAATATTTAGTTATTGAAAATTCAGAAACACACTTTATAATTGTAATTATAACTTTTTATATGATATTCCAAATCGAATGACAACCATATTTTTCCAAAACTGCTAAGAAAAGATCGAAAAAGAGTAGACTACCCTACTTGTAAATTGTAGATTGCAGAAGGGGTCGATTGGCCCAGTTGACCTTACTACACTGCGACCTATAAGATCTTTTGTGTATACCCTACATCTATATTTTAGTCCAAAAGGTCTAGGCTTCTAAGAAAGTCCATTATCCGTTTTGGAGCTAGGTTTGTAATCTGATCAGGATCAAGGAATACCTGTTCCAGATATTTATGGCGTTGCCGAACAATTACTCTGCAATTGCAGATAATATGTTCTGACGTCTCATCTGCCTCATCGCAGAATCTGCATGTCCCACTGTCCAATATGCCCACTTTGCAGAGATGGTATCTGAGTGATCAGTGTCCAGTGAGAATTCCTGTAATTACTCTGAGATCAGATTTCTGAAGCTCTAAGAGTAATTTCGCGTAGCGGGCAGAGGGTCGTAATAACCTTTTTGCCTGTCTTTCGCCTGGAACATTTTTCCAGTAGGCTCCACTGAGTTCCTTTTCATATTTTCGAACTTCTTCCATTATGCGGCTTTTTGATATGCCACAAAATGGTTCAGGTCCGATAAAAGGAGCACAAGCTCCTTTGCGAGACTATCGGCAATCTCATTTCCGACAATTCCTTTATGCCCTGGCACCCATAGTAACTTTAATTTGTTGCGACTAGCCAGTTGTTTAAGGGATTGTTTACAATTCCAGGCTATTTTTGACTCATAGGTTGTGGACTTCAGAGCCTTCAAAGCAGCCTGACTATCAGATGCAATAAATATTCTTGCTGTGTTGAGGCCTTTTCTTAGGCACTCTTGGGCACAGAATTCTATTGCTAATAGTTCTGCTTGAAATATTGTTGGAGCATTTCCAAGGGCTGCGGATATCATAATATTAGGACCTGTGATCCCTATTCCTACTCCTTCGTTTGTTTTTGACCCATCAGTATAATAAGTGAGGGCACCTTTTGTGATTTGAGCGATTTCGTTTTCTGTCAACTTGCGGTCGTTAATAATAACATCTAACGCGAGTTCAAAATCTTGTTTTGCAGGCATTACGTCTGTAGGCATCTTCATGATTTGGGTTGTTACAGCCCTTAATACCTCAAGATGTCCTGTTAAGTCACCGGGTTTCAGAGATTTGGTCTGTGTCAGCCTATAGGCATTTTCCAGAGCGATCCTCTGTACATGTAAATGTAGTGGAGGAAGGTCTAGCATTGCCTCTAAGGCTGCGGTAGGACACGATCTCATAGCACCCGTGATCCCAATACAGGCAAGTCGTTGCACTTTCTGCAACTCTTTTATTGCCTTTTGCTGCTTTGTTTTGGTCCACCAAACCATCGCAGCATAAGTGATAATGGGTCTGACAACCGTTAAATATGACCAGTAGATCATTTTTGGCTTCAGACCCCAGGTTTTCCCAAAAAGCCTACGGCACATCCAGAAAGCCCTTATTGCTTTTGTGGTAATATGAGTGAGGTGTGCATTCCACGTAAGTTTCCTATCAAGGATGACTCCTAGGTACTTAACCTCTTCTGAGAAAGAAAGGGTTACTCCATTCATGATCGGAGGCTGTAATGTTAGTTTCCTCCTGTTAGTGAACGGAATAAGTGTCGTTTTGTTGGAATTGACTGATAGCCCTTCCCTCGAACACCAAGTAGTTATAATGTTTAAGGCCTGCTGCATGCGTTCGGCAATAATACCGTCATGTTTGCCTCTAGCCACTATAACTAGGTCGTCAGCATAGCCCAGAGCACGAAATCCTGCTCTTTTGAGCTTTGTTAGGAGGTCGTCAACCACTAGCGACCACAGTAGAGGTGATAAAACTCCTCCTTGAGGACAACCTTTTACTGCTTTTATAGTAGTTGATTTGCCTCCTAGGTAGGTAATAATTTTCCTAGTATTTAGCATGGATTGAATCCATTTAGTTATGGAAGGTTCGATACCTTTTGCTGTTGCGGCGACGCTGATTGATTCATATGAGGTGTTGTCAAACGCACCCTCTATGTCTATGAATGCACATAGCGCCACTTCCTTTGATCCTATTGCCTTTTCTATGTCTTTTACGAGACAGTGCAAGGCATCCACGGTGGTTTTGCCTAATTGGTAGGCAAATTGTTCTTTGTGAAGCGGTATGTTTGTTAAATATTCGCTTCTTATATATGTATCAAGTATTTTTTCCATACTTTTAAGTAGAAAGGAGGTAAGGCTTATGGGTCTATATGACTTCGGCTCCTCTGGAGGGCGTTTGCTACTCTTAGGAATGAAGCATACCCTAATCTCTCTCCACCCTTTTGGAATGTAGCCCAAGATGAAGCTCATCTTGAATAATTTGACTAGATGAGGAGTTAATGTATCAACGCCCTGTTGTAGCAGGGCTGGGAAGACACCATCCTCTCCAGGAGATTTGTAGGGCTTAAAGCTATTTATTGCCCATTTAATTCTGTTTTTTGTGAAGATTTTTCCCGCTAGGCTTTTTGCAGCTCTTGATGTTCTGTAATTAGATTCATCAAGATTAACCCTTGGGTCATCTTCAATGAGTGTTTGAGATTGTAGTAAGCAACTCATGCTTTCCTCTATGGTTGCAGTAAACTCTCCGTTTGGCTTTTTTAGAAGTCCAATACCGTTTGAGTGGTCCTTTGAAATTACTTTTTGGAGGCGTACTGCTGGGGCTAATTCAGTTATCCCCTCGCAGAATTGCCTCCATGTTCTTCTCTTAGACCTTCTAAGTTCTTTGTTGTATTCTGTTAGAGCCTTTTTGTACCCTATTTACCACTCATCGTATTAATTATTATTCATTACCGGCATTGATTTCCATTATTTTATATATTAACATGAGAAACTATTATTTTTTAATTGCCATTTTCTGTTAGTTGTGACAAATGTTTGTTTAAACATTTTGTTTATAATAAATGAAATTGTGTAACCTACTTTATAGTTCATAAAATAGTACTTGTTGAAGGTATAGTGTTAAAAGTTTGTTAATTTTCCTATTCGGTTTCGTTTAAAGCCAAATAAATATTTATAAATATTCATTACATTTTAGGAATATTTTTACATACGACTTTAGATTGTTTATGCAAATACAAACAGGATTTTATGGTGGCGATATGGTTTAACTATTTCCAGAATATACATTATTTTATAAAGTGAACTTTGTTTATATTTTACTGAGATTCAGAAATAAATAAACATAACCTTACGCCAATCTTAAAATGCTCTATCCGCATAGACAAATTTTTTCAGTTTCTACGAAACTTTTGCTGACGGAATCCTTAGTTCTCAGTCATTTTAATTACTGCGATACGGTTTACGGACCTTGTTTAGACAATATGTGTGCGGTCCATATGTATGGAATAAATTCATTTGTAGCGTTATTATGTACTATATGAAAAAAACCTGAAACAGGTCGATTTTTATTCTTAAATTGACAATATACAGTATGAAAATATTATCCCCCTCCAGCACCCCTTTGGAATTATAAGCACCCCCTCGAAAATTTTAAATTACAAAGGGGGTCGTGTGGCACCTCGTTGGAAAGGGATTTTAGTCCTCTGTTCAGCAATATACAGTTTTTTAAGTTTGGTGCAATCATAACTGAGAAAATTGATTTTTAAGTTGTAAAATTTTGATAATGTCTCTAACACAAAACTTTACGTAGAATGAAGATGATAATAATATCACATAATGATTAGAATGTGTTTTTCAATGTATTTGACACTTAAATTAAATGTTCAAAATGACCATCATTCACTTCTTGACAATAACCGAGGCGATATTGGAATTCTCGTACTTGTATGACCTCAGGGGTTATTTTGTTAATTTATTCCATTATCCTAACTTTTAAATCAGCAATATTGTTTGGTCTATTAAAATATACTTTAGATTTTAAATAACCCCATAAGAAGTAATCGAGAGGAGTCAAATCGGGGGATCTAGCCGGCCATTCGATCGCCCCACGTCTTCCAATCCACCTATTGGGAAAAACCTCGTTTAAATAATTTCTAACGGTACGTGCAAAATGCGGTGGAGCTCCGTCTTGTTGGTAGTAAATAGATTGATCTATCTCATTTGGATGATTAACATCAGGAAAAACTCTTTGTAATGTAGGCACTAAAAAGTTAATCAAAAAATCTAGATAAACCTCACCAGTAACTGTGCCCTCAAAAAAATAAGGGCCAATAATTTTATTGTTAATGATACCAGCCCAAACGTTAACTTATTTAGGATATTGAGTGTGAGCCTCACACATCCAGTGAGGATTTTCTCTGCTCCAATATCTACAGTTCTGTTTGTTAACCGTTCCGTTTAAATGAAACGTCGCTTCATCAGAAAAAAACTATTTTGTTTATGAACTGCAAATCTGCGTTCATTCTGTCCATCATCAATTCACAGAATTTTTGCCTTCTATCAGGATCATCTTCATTTAACTCCTGAACCAACTGAACTTTGTCTTATGCGGATTTTCCTCAATCTCTAGAAGTACATCTAACTTTTTTTCATCAGTAAATTGAACATTTCTACCTGATTTTTCAATATTTTTTACATGTCCAGTTTCACGAAACTTTTTTTCAATTTTGCTAACTGTAGACTGCGAAACGTGTTGACCAGGGTATTTATTATTAAAAATTTCACAAACATCCTTTTGAGTTCTGGTTTTATTACCACAACCAAGCATAATTAAAATGTCTATTCTTTGAGTCTCGGACAAATGAGCCATAATTAAATTTAATACGCGCACAAATATTATACTGACGTCTTTTAGTAACTTTAAATACCTAAATGACAGCAGCCTACTAGATTTATATCAATTGTTTATTTAGTTTTTTGACTATTATTTTAATATCTTCAAAGTTTTTTCCTAATATTTAGCAGAACAGATACGAAAATGCCTGATTATTTCTAAAGTTATTTTAATAGACCAAACAATATCGCCTCGGTTATTGTCAAGAAGTGAATGGTGGTCATTTTGAACATTTAATTTAAGTGTCAAATACATTAAAAAAAACACATTCTAATCATTATGTGACATTATTATCTTCATTCTACGTAAAGTTTTGTGTTAGAGACATTATCAAAATTTTACATGTTAAAAATCAATTTTCTCAGTTATGATTGCACCAAACTTAAAAAACTTTAAATTGCTGAACAGAGGACTAAAATCCCTTTGCAACGAGGTGCCACACGACCCCCTTTGTAATTTAAAATTTTCGAGGGGGTGCTTATAATTCCGAAGGGGTGATGGAGGGGGATAATATTTTCATACTGTAAATTGTCAATTTAAGAATAAAAATCGACCTGTTTCAGGTTTTTTTCATATAGTACATAATAACGCTACAAATGAATTTATTCCATACATATGGACCGCACTGTAGATCTTTACTACGGCTACAATATTCATTTTTGGATTGTTAGTGGATTTCAAAAAAAGCAGTATAAAAACCGGAATCTTCAACTGATAAAGATGAAAATTGTATCAATTGTTTATTTCAGTAAAATGAATAAATTCACCAAATTTTATTAAAATAAAACCATTTAAACTGGGTGTTTGGATTTTTATGTCACTTAGTATATTAACATTAACCCAATCCAACTGCTAGATTTAAAAAAACAATGGAAGAACACCTCTTTTAAATATTTTAAAATCTACAAGAATGCATCCCCTTTCATAATAAACAAAAGCCTGGCTCACTTTGAAATAAACAATTACAAAAATTTCGTGTAAAATTGTATCCAAATTATTTTTTCCTACTCTAAAAACACTAGCTTATCATAAATATATCGCGATGTGTAATCGACTCATAAATGCCTCATAAAATAAGAACCGCTAAATTGGTTTAGTTTTATGTGTACTATTACATTAGTTATAGTTTTTTTTTAAATACCATTATTTGTGTCAACATTTTTCTGGCGCAAACTCATCTGAAACTACCGATAGGGAACAAATTTTTAAGAGCATAGTTTTCCTAGTTGTTAACGCCGAGGCCAGAATACTTGTGAAACTTTTGGTGACAGCAGTTGAGTGGTAAAACAATATTTTGGATTATCTGAAGTTAATTTAAAATATTATTCATTGGAAATTAATTTTGGGATATAAGTGGTAAGTTTAAAAAAAATAACTATTTTGAAGTCATTATTATTTTTGGGATTATTAAAACTAATAATTATTATTATAACATATAAGAGTTTTATACAATAAATTTTAAAAATTTTCATAAATATTTCGATTTTGCTGATGAGTAAGTATTTTTTCATAGTGCGAACTTTGTATACTACAGTGTGTAAAAGCCAAATGGAATAAATTCATTATTTCGGTTACTGTACATATTTATAAAAAATCCCGAAACACGTCAAATTTAAATTATAACTTGACATTCTTTAACGTGAAAATGCAACCCTTACCTTCAACCCCCTTAGAATGACAGGTACAACCCACAATTTTTTAAATGGGAAGGCTTGTGATATATCATTTGAAAGGTCTCTTCATTCTCTATTCAAAAATGTTATTGTTTTTAAATTTGATGCAAAAATTAACATAAAAAAAATTAAAATCATGTTGTTACCGGAACTCGCTAAAATATACTCGAAACTTATTACAATATACTTAAAACTTATTTCCCGTTTAGGTCTTGATAATGAGAAAGTGAACAAAAACCATAGCAATGTGGTTTTTAGATGGTAACCATTAAAACTTTAAATAATTTCCGTGGCAACGCTATTTTAACAAGCAGTAGTAAATTGTTTTATTTAAGTTGTCATTGTTGTAATTTAAGTATAAAGTTTGTTCAATTCAATTCTGAAAAATGGTTAGATTAACGGAAATGCATAAAATAACAGTTTTACAAATGATTGGTTACGGAGATAACATCCGAACACAATAGGAAGTAACTCGCCTATTTCATGAGAAATTTCCTAATTTACCGCCTATATCCCATGGAAAAATAAGTAAAATAGAAAAGCAGTTTCGCGAGTTTGGTCATGTAAGGCAGATAAAAAAAGCAGCTGCCAATGCACTGAGTGATGAACTCAAATTAGATGTGTTGCTTGAGTTTCAGGAAAACCCACATACATCGAGTAGACAAGCATCCACTACATTCAATGCTAGTCAAACATCGATAGCAAACATATTAAAAGAAAATAAATTGCATCCGTATAAGATGATACCTACTCAGGAGCTCATGGAAGACGATTTTGATAGGAGAACTTTTTTTTGTGAGCAAATGTTGGACATGTTGGATAACAATATTATCCAATTAGAAGACGTTATGTTTTCTGATGAGTGTACTTTTTTACTTAACGGTCATGCTAATCGGCAAAATTGCCGCTACTGGTCCACGGAAAATCCTCACTGGATGAGAGAAGAACATACTCAATACCCTCAAAAGGTTAATGTTTGGGCAGGGATTATAGGGAACAATATCATTGGTCTCTTTTTTATTGAGGGCAACTTGAATGGCAACAATTATTTGGCACTACTTCAAAATGATGTCATTCCAACCTTGGCAAATTTATATTCTGATCCAGGTAACCCTCAAGTTCCAGCGAATACGATATGGTTTCAACAGAATGGAGCACCACCACATTACCAACTTAATGTCCGGCAGTACCTCGATACAATATTTCCCAATCGGTGGATAGGGAGGCGAGGATCGATTGAATGGCCAGTGCGATCACCTGATCTTACATTTTTAGATTTCTTTTTATGGGGATATTTGAAGAGCCATGTGTACACAAAACTAAACCTTCTGATTTAAATGACTTAAAAGAACGAATAACGCTTGCGATTAGGTCGATCACGCCTGATATGTTAAATAATGTTAGAAGACAGTTTTATTTGAGATTAGGATGTTGCCAAGACGTTCGCGGAGAACATTTTGAACATCTACTTCATTAACATTCATAGTTCTTTTTCGTGTTCTACATTTTATTACGTTTTGCATTACATTTTAGTTTTTGATTGTATTGTAGCGAATTTCGGTAACACCATGATATTAATTTTTTTTATGTTAATTTTTGCATTAAATTTAAAAACAATAACATTTTTGAATAGATAATGAAGAGACCTTTCTAATGATATATCACAAGCCTATACTTCCCTTTTAAAAAATTGGGGGTTGTACCTGTCATTCTAAGGGGGTTGAAGGTAGGGGTTGCATTTTCACGTTAAAGAATGTCAAGTTATAATTTAAATTTGACGTGTTTCGGGATTTTTTATAAATATGTACAGTAACCGAAATAATGAATTTATTCCATTTGGCTTTTACACACTGTATAGAGAAAATCAGTCATATTTTCTTATTTAGATGATCAACTAGGATCTGCTTTATAGATTTTTATATTTTTTACCACCCTCTTGTAATTTGATTGTCTTTAAATACAATTCTAATATAAGAAATTAAAACTACATCTGCGCTTAAATCTCATTAGGTCTATTATGTTTCCTACTGAGATAGCTTCTTGGTTTTTCATCCAACATTTCTAGGAAGTTTTTGGATGTATTCTGGTATATCAATAACTCTCTTAAAAATCTGCAGCCTTCTGCAGATGTCGTACAATCTCTCACTGAAGAATAAATCGTACTAAATTAAATCTGTCGTAGGGCTTTAGGAAATTAAGGTTCAAAAAACATGGCACAAGCAGCCCTCTAGGTAGCGATGTTGTTATGTTTTTTGTTTACAGTTGCATTTACCAGAGATCAATGACATTTTAGAACTGCTCTCGAAGTTATTCCAGAACTTTTACTGATTAAAACGATTAAATTAATTACACAACACAATTGTTTTGGTCCAATCTATAATTGCATTATTTAAAAATTTGTAGGGTTAATTATTTCACAAAAAAAGGAATTCCTAGTAAATTTGGTTTAAAATAGTCTTCAATTTTTCGTAGATTTACAGTTCCTTGTTATCAAAAAGAAGGTATTTAACTATGAAAATATTTGATGTGTGTCTGACATCATTCATTTAGAAATATTATACGATTTCAAATAACTTTTCTATATTTGATTTTGATTGTGTCGCAAAAATTGCTATGAATAAAATTAATCTGTTTTTAATTGCAATGCAAATTTGTTCTACTATTTTCCGCAGTAAGAACAAATAGAAGCTTAAATTTAGAAAAAAATTGATGAATATGGAATATGTGTATTACTTTAGCTATAGTAGGTTTCATAATAAATGGTATTTACTGAAGGATTATAATAAAACTAATTAGATCCTTAAGTTGTAAAATACGAGATGCACATCATAAATGTAAAAGGACCTGATTCAGGTAATTTTGTTTCTCAGAGAGGGATTGTAAAGGATTACAGCTCACACTTCTAGTTCATTTTAGTCTTTGTATTTCATTGAAAGAGTAACCAGCAATTTGACGAAGTTTGAAGAACTGTTGAAAATTCCATGGAATCAAGAAAAAAGCGTAAAGATTCCCGTGTCACAAAAAGTCTAGACGACTGGGAAAAACATTTGATAAGGCGAAAAGTCTACAATATGTACGATGAGCAGTGTATAGCTACAATCAAAAGTCTGAAACAGCGGCTTATCAATGACGACACTCACATCAACTGTGACCTCACTACTCTTTGACGAGCTCTTTCTTATCGCAAAATTGACAAGAGACAAATAATAATGGAATCCACACGTTTAATAAACTGGCGTTCTGAATATATAACGTCAATAAGAAAATACCGGTGTGAAAATACTTTACCTCGACGAGACGTGATTTGACACTCATGACACCCTTTCCAAAGGATAGTCTGATTCCTCTGATAAGTGTAAAACAAAAGAAACATCAATTAAAGGGAAGAGAATCACAATATTACATGCAGGATCAAAAATGGTTGGATCCCAAACGATATGTGGCTTTCTGTCAAAAATATTAAGGACTCTTGTGTTGATTATCACGAAGATACGACAGCAGAGCTTTTTGAAGATTGATTTAAAAATTGTTTGTTACATTCCGCCAAACAGCGTTATAGTAATTCCTGGCTCAAAGAATGCGAAATCGGAGGTTCAAAACTTCGTGGCTGCAAATGACATAATATACAGGGTGTGTCTTAAGTAATCTAAAATATTATATGGGGCGCTTCGTTACTCAATTTTAAGACGAAAAGTTCATATAAACATGTGTGATAGGTGTTGTCGTTTATGAGATACAGGGTGTTGAATTTATTGTAATAAGTCAGTTCTGATTGTACGTGAAATTAATGTTTCCCGGTGACGCTACTGGTTTTTAGAAGTAATACGCAAAAACATGCTTATTCTAAGTGGCCTTTGAAATAATGTTGACAAGTGTCAAATTTGAAAACCAACGTAAAATCGTACATTTTTATTTGATTGACTCTGTGTTTAGTTAATAACTATGCCAGTGTTTACTAATGTTGAAATGGCTAATATGCATTTTTTGTACGGATTAGCGAATGGTAATGCCTTAGAAGCTAGACGTACGTATGCCCAGCGTTATCCAAATAATCGTTTACCATGTTCAGATACGTTTACTAAGTTACATATTCGTTTACAAGAAACTGGAACTTTTGCTAAATCGAAGAATATTATTGGACGACCCAGAACTGTGAGAAATCCCCAATTGGAAAACCAGATTCTTCAAATTATTGACCAACATCCAGAAACGAGTACAAGAAAAGTTGCAGATGAAGTAAATGTTAGTAACAAAACTGTTTGGAATATTCTAAAAGATAATTTATTGTATCCATATCACGTTCAATGTGTTCAACATTTGTTACCTACTGACTATCCATTGCGCATACAGTATTGTCAATGGATTTTACGTGAAATCGCGAACAATCCGAATTTTGTGGCCAATATTCTATTTACGGATGAAGCCAACTTTTCTCGACATGGGATTATGAATTTTCATAATGACCACATATGGGCAGATGTAAATCCACATACCATAAGTGTAAAACGATTTCAACAAACATTTTCGGTCAATGTTTGGCTTGGCATCATCGATGATTATTTAATTGGACCATTTTTCCTTCCTGTACGGTTAACCAGTGAGACATACCAACATTTTCTAGAAAATGAACTTCCACTTCTTTTGGAAGATGTACCTATTATTATTAGAAGGCGCATGTGGTTCATGCATGATGGAGCTCCTCCACATTTTTCAGTGATGGTACGCGAGTTTTTAAATAATGTTTTTCCAGGCCATTGGATCGGACGAGGATCTCCACACCCGTGGCCCCCTAGATCACCTGGACACAATCCTCTGGATTTTTGTGTGTGGGGATATTTGAAATCGCTTGTTTACACAACACTGATATTAAACGTACAAGATCTTCAAAATCGTATCATAGACGGCTGTAATGTTATTCGTAACAATCCTGGTATCTTCGAACGTATTCGACAATCCATTAGACATCGAGTGGATTCTTGCATTTTAGCTGGAGGTGGACATTTTGAACATTTGTTCTGAAATGTATTATTTTTTTCTTTATGTTTAACACGACATGTTGCTTGTAATAAAATAATAAAAAAATATAAATCAGTAGCGTCACCAAGAAAAATTAATTTCACGTACAACACCCTGTATCTCATAAACGACAACACCTATCACACATGTTTATATGAACTTTTCGTCTTAAAATTGAGTAACGAAGCGTCCCATATAATATTTTAGATTACTTAAGAAACACCCTGTATTTTGAGGAAAATTATAGACAGAAAGAACTTTTACAAGTGCTGCAGTCATTTTCTTTAAAAAAAACGAATATTTGTGATACAATTGCAGAAGAATTGGACATCCTCTTATGGCCTAATCAAAATAGCCAATTTTATTATTTATAACACAAATTCGATAAAAGAATTCCTTAATATATTTAAAATAATTATTTGCCTAAAAGATGAAAATATAAAATTAATTGTATTAACCTTTATTTTGTGGTAGACCATCTTATTAAGAGTATGTCAATCTGACGATGCTAGTTTTTAACGAAACAGCTGTCATTACGTTAAACAATCAATTTTTTGAATAAAAAGTTTTATTTTTAATGTTCTTCATAAAAAAATAAACAAAATATAACGTGGATGTTATATAAAACTATTATCTGTATGAATTTTAAGTATTAGTTGTTGTAAAAAATTAAAAAAAGCAACTATTATTATTATTATTAGAAAATAATGGGGTAATTCAATTCAATCGTGTAGGAAGCACATAAATTATAAATCAATAACCGCAAATAATAAACAAATGATAGTAATTTTTTTATACAAATAAATTTAAAAACAAGCTTTTATGTTTTCCACACATTAAAAGGAGAAGAAATACTTTCTCCAATGCAAATTAAACCCTAATAAACCATGTGGTATTGAAGATTATCATGCATGAGATTATTCCTTATAAAAAATGCAGGGACTATTTTTTAGAACTTTAAAAAAAATAGCAAAAATTTTTGCAATTTTAAGATTAAATTAGTAGGTTGACTTTAGTTACTCATAACTGGCTTATAATATAACCCAACATTAATGAAGACACTTCTGAATCTGAAGAATCCATTCAAAGCCCTGAAACACTACTCTATCAATATTAGATAACTATCTTATAAATCAAAATATAACTTTAATATGTCAACAGCTGTCATTGACTAAAAAGTTAAGATTTCTAATAAAATAGGGGAAGTTTTGTCACACAGATATTTTTTTGTGTTAATATGAAGGACTTTGTCAAGGTAAGGGTTGGTTGTATGGATTTCAACATCAACAAGCAGAATAAATAAAATAAGGTCCAAGTGCAGCTAAGAGTAGGGAAATTGGCTTGGAACTGGAAAAAATTAGATTGGAAAATCAATTATGAACAATTTAGGCCTTCTTATAACAGGTCGGCTGAAAAGTCCCCGGTCTACCATAGTAAAACACAATATTTTGACAAAATTCATTTGTTTTATTCAACATAGTTGTCTTCAAGGGTGATACAGCGATTATAGCGACCTTCCAACTTTTAGATACCATTTTTGTAGCACTCCTTCGGTTTGACCTCAAAATAGGCTTCAGTTTCGGCGATTACCTCAGTATCAGAGCCAAATTTTTTTCCCGCGAGCATTCTCTTCAGGTCAGAGAAAAGGAAAAAGTTGCTGGGGGCTAGATATGGAGAATAAGATTGGTGAGGAAGCAATTCGAAGCCCAATTCATGCAATTTTGCCATCGTTTTCATTGATTTGTGACACGGTGCATTGTCTTGATGAAACAAAACTTTTTTCTTCTTCATATGGGGCCGTTTTTTCGCGATTTCGGTCTTCAATCGCTCCAATAATGCACAGTAATAGTCGTGTTGATTGTTTTTCCCTTTTCCAAATAGTCGATGAACAATATACCGTGTGTATCCCAAAAAACTGAGGCCATAACTTTGCCAGCTGACTGTTGAGTCTTTCCACGCTTTGGTGGCGGTTCACCTGCCGCAGTCCACTCAGCTGACTGTCGATTGGACTCAGGCGTGTAGTGATGGAGCCAAGTTTCATCCATAGTCACATATCGACGCAAAAATCGGGTTTATTACGACTTAACAGCTGCAAACACTGCTCAGAATCATCAATTCGTTGCTGTTTTTGGTCGATTGTGAGCACGCGCGGCACCCATTTCGCACAGAGCTTCCGCATACCCAAATATTCGTGAACGATATGTCCAACACGTTCCTTAGATATCTTTAGAGTGTCAGCTATCTCGATCATATTCACTTTACGGTCACTCAAAATCATTTTGTGGATTTTTTGATATTTTCGTCGGTAACCACCTCTTTTGGGCGTCCACTGCGTTCACCGTCTTCGGTGCTCATTTCACCACGCTTGAATTTTGCGTACCAGTCAATGATTGTTGATTTTCCTGGCGCAGAGTCCGGAAACTCATTATCAAGCCAAGCTTTTGCTTCAACTGTATTTTTTCCTTTTCAAATAACAATATTTAATAAGCACACGAAATTTTTTTTTCCATCTTTTTGAAAATAACAAAAGTTGCTTCACTAAAAATGCAATATCTCACAAACTAATAATAGTCCGACAGCTGTCAAATTTTTACACGAATCTTTTGAAGGTTGATACTATCTAAAAATGAAATGGATTTAATTCTAGTGTCGTCATCTATAGGTCAGACCGGGGACTTTTCAGACGACCTGTTAATATTGAAAAGTGTTACTTATTCTTGTAAAATTTAATGAAAGTAATTTTACTTAAGAATGATTTAACACAGTCACACATTAACAAAACAAATCACAAATTTTCAACCATTTTAAATAAATGACAACCGTAAAAACCTACCTGTGATGCTACGAATTTATAATAATAACTAATTTTATTTGGAAACTGCATTCTTCTTACCCATAAAAAACAGGTTTTAATTTAATTGTTTACATTCGTCTCACAGATATTGGATTGTAGATAAAAACATGTCATTGATTTGATTTTAGACAAGCTATTTAATTTAATATTGGTAATTTCTGATTTAAAAACTGTTCTCGGGTATTCTCAAATACCCGAGAAAAGAATGCGAATCATTCGATCGTTATATCATCGAATCCAAATGAAAAACCAGACAAATTTGCACGGCTATAATTATTAGAATTGCGTCGACCAATAATAATCCAATCCGTAGATTTTAATTACTTAATAAATCTAAATCAGATTGCATCATAGAATTGGTAGGATATCTCGGTACAGAGAAAACACCAGCGTAACCTCAGAATAATAAGTAAACACAATAACATACAGTTTGTAGTCAATAGCAATGAACCTATAATTGAACCACCAGGGGCCCTATTCTTGAAATCGTAGGAATCGATTCTTAGGAGAAATTGACGTCATTTTCTCTCTATTTTGCAATAGGTCTATTCTTGAAATAGGAATCGATTCTCCACAAATATCGAGAATTGATTCCCCATGTCATTTGGTGGAGAAAACTGAAATTCTCCTGAGAATTTGAGTTGTCATCTGCCAATAGTGCCTGTTTTGCATTTTGTAGTAGTTTGTTTTTAATCTATTTGTTGATACTGAATATATTATTTTTTTGTGTTTTGTTCAATAGAGTTAAGATTAATAATTTTGTTCTTCAAGGTGTCTTTGAAGCTCCCGGTATCGAATTTAGACGGTGGCTTATCAACTCCCATCGCTGCTGAGCCTCCTTATGCGTAAAACTACTGGAAAATTTACCTTTTAAAAGTTCCGTGTCAGTTTCAAAATATTCGACTATGTATTTTTTCTGAGCTTCGCTCATAAAATTTCTTTTAGCAATACAATAAACAAAACAGCAAAACACTAACAAAAGGTATAGCTTATATTCACGAACTAACAGGTCGGCTGAAAAGTCCCCGGACTGACCTATAGATGACGACACTAGAATTAAACCCATTTCGTTTTTAGATAGTATCAACTTTCAAAAGATTCGTGTAAAGATTTGACAGCTGTCGGACTATTAGTTTGTGAGATATATTGCATTTTTAGTGAAGCAACTTTTGTTATTTTCAAAAAGATGGAAAAAAAAGAATTTCGTGTACTTATTAAATATTGTTATTTGAAAGGAAAAAATACAGTTGAAGAAAAAGCTTGGCTTGATAATGAGTTTCCGGACTCTGCGCCAGGAAAATCAACAATCATTGACTGGTACGCAAAATTCAAGCGTGGTGAAATGAGCACCTAAGACGGTGAACGCAGTGGACGCCCAAAAGAGGTGGTTACCGACGAAAATATCAAAAAAATCCACAAAATGATTTTAAGTGACCGTAAAGTGAATATGATCGAGATAGCTGACACTCTAAAGATATCTAAGGAACGTGTTGGACATATCGTTCACGAATATTTGGGTATGCGGAAGCTCTGTGCGAAATGGGTGCCGCGCGTGCTCACAATCGACCAAAAACAGCAACGAATTGATGATTCTGAGCAGTGTTTGCAGCTGTTAAGTCGTAATAAACCCGATTTTTTGCGTCGATATGTGACTATGGATGAAACTTGGCTCCATCACTACACGCCTGAGTCCAATCGACAGTCAGCTGAGTGGACTGCGGTCGGTGAACCGCCGCCAAAGCGTGGAAAGACTCAATAGTCAGCTGGCAAAGTTATGGCCTCAGTTTTTTGGGATACACACGGTATATTGTTCATCGACTATTTGGAAAAGGGAAAAACAATCAACAGCGACTATTACTGTGCATTATTGGAGCGATTGAAGACCGAAATCGCGAAAAAACGGCCCCATATGAAGACTAAAAAAAGTGTTGTTTCATCAAGACAATGCACCGTGTCACAAATCATCGAACACGATGGCAAAATTGCATGAATTGGGCTTAGAATTGCTTCCTCACCCACCGTATTCTCCAGATCTAGCCCCCAGCGACTTTTTCCTTTTCTCTGACCTGAAGAGAATGCTCGCGGGAAAAAAATTTGGCTCTGATACTGAGGTAATCGCCGAAACTGAAGCCTATTTTGAGGACAAACCGAAGGAGTACTACAAAAATGGTATCGAAAAGTTGGAAGGTCGCTATAATCGCTTTATCGTCCTTGAAGGCAACTTAATTGAATAAAAAAAATGAATTTTGTCAAAATATTGTGTTTTACTATGTTAGACCGGGAACTTTTCAGACGACCTGTTATAAAAATGTCAAAAAAGTCAATTCTGCCAACTTAATAAAAGAAATTATAATACAAAATCCGAATATTTGATTGGTTATGTAGTTGAAGTACTTGAATTTAGTTCAGACATACGCCACTTTTCCTAATTCTCTAGAAATTGAATTCCCACACATTCAAGAATAGAACTGGCAGTTCTCAGGAGAATTTTTTTTGGAGAATCAATTCTCTGGAGAATCGATTCCTACGATTTCAAGAATAGGGCCCCTTAGAAGAAGGAAATGAATCCAAAAAATAGATTTTTGGGAAATCGATAAAAACTGTTCATTCCTTCAATTATATTTTTTACTCGTGTAATAATGAATTCTACTCTAAAGTACAGTTTGTTTGGGTTAATTAATACTGGAAGAAACCATTCATTGATTTTCGTTATATAGAAATAATGATAAGAAACTCTTGGATTTATTTCTTTCTTACAACTTATAAAAAAATTATTGGATGTATAACAGGTCGGCTGAAAAGTACCCGGTCTACCATAGTAAAACACAATATTTTGACAAAATTCATTTTTTTATTCAACATAGTTGCCTTCAAGGGCGATACAGCGATTATAGCGACCTTCCAACTTTTCGATACCATTTTTGTAGTACTCCTTCGGTTTGTCCTCAAGATAGGCTTCAGTTTCGGCGATTACCTCAGTATCAGAGCCAAATTTTTTTCCCGCGAGCATTCTCTTCAGGTCAGAGAGAAGGAAAAGGTCGCTGGGGGCTAGATCTGGAGAATCCGGTCGGTGAGGAAGCAATTCGAAGCCCAATTCATGCAATTTTGCCATCGTTTTCGATGATTTGTGACACGTTGCATTGTCTTGATGAAACAACACTTTTTTCTTCTTCATATGGGGCCGTTTTTTCGCGATTTCGGTCTTCAATCGCTCCAATAATGCACAGTAATAGTCGCTGTTGATTGTTTTTCCCTTTTCCAAATAGTCGATGAACAATATACCGTGTGTATCCCAAAAAACTGAGGCCATAACTTTGCCAGCTGACTGTTGAGTCTTTCCACGCTTTGGTGGCGGTTCACCTGCCGCAGTCCACTCAGCTGACTGTCGATTGGAGTCAGGCTTGTAGTGATGGAGCCAAGTTTCATCCATATTCACATATCGACACAAAAAATCAGGTTTATTACTTCTTAACAGCTGCAAACACTGCTCAGAATCATCAATTCGTTGCTGTTTTTGGTCAATTATTGTGAGCACGCGCGGCACCCATTTCGCACAGAGCTTCCGCATACCCAAATATTCGTGAACGATATGTCCAACACGTTCCTTAGATATCTTTAGAGTGTCAGCTATCTCGATCATATTCACTTTACGGTGACTCAAAATCATTTTGTGGATTTTTTTTGATATTTTCGTCGGTAACCACCTCTTTTGGGCGTCCACTGCGTTCACCGTCTTCGGTGCTCATTTCACCACGCTTGAATTTTGCGTACCAGTCAATGCTTGTTGATTTTCCTGGCGCAGAGTCCGGAAACTCATTATCAAGCCAAGCTTTTGCTTCAACTGTATTTTTTCCTTTCAAATAACAATATTTAATAAGCACACGAAATTCTTTTTTTTCCATCTTTTTGAAAATAACAACAGTTGCTTCACTAAAAATGCAATATCTCACAAACTAATAGTCCGACAGCTGTCAAATTTTTACATGAATCTTTTGAAGGTTGATACTATCTAAAACTGAAACGGATTTAATTCTAGTGTCGTCATCTATAGGTCAGACCTGGGACTTTTCAGCCGACCTGTTACAAAAAACGACACAAAAATGTATGAAAAACGTGTTTTTATTTAAGATAACCTATAAAAAATGGACAAATCTAAATAAACTATCCTTCTTCCGCAATAGTGTCATCTGAGGTAGTAGTAGTTGGCCATATGTAAGGATATTTTCATAAAATTCTTTTTTATCTTCTGGAATATACTGAATGATTTTCCGAACGTCTTCCATCTTTTTCTGGTTAATTGGTATTTTTTCAGTGTATGCCCTGGTAGCAGACAATGAAGGAGTCACCCCATTTTTTTTGAAGTAGAAACATATGTTTCAGCAAGCCATTTATATATTCTGAAGCAGTTACGTAGCCTCGATGGGAGGAAAAATACTCTAAATATTTATATTTAGAAATCATAAATGTACATCTTTTGTCCATCGACTTACAAGTTTTTTTGTAATAATTTTGCCATGTATCAAATATATCATCTGAGGTGATTGTTGTTACTGAAAATCCTCTTGTTTTGGCACTGGAGATCGTTAGATTGTACTCCTCTGGTACGTAAATCCTATCTTTTCTCCTGATAGGTCTTTTTGCTGTTCCAAAATTTCGATAGTACTGCGCAAGCGTCACTGAACACGTGAAGTTCTTTGATCGCGGGATCCATATGTTGGATTGTTTTCCAAAGTAGACTGCAGACATCATCATGTCCTTTCTTCGCTACTCCTTCATGGTACGTGTAAAAGTCTGCACAGTTTGTTTTCAAATCGTGGACACAAAACACGTAAAGCCATAGTTTCCTGAGATAGAACATCTCCTGCACTGGTATTTTTGGAAGTGGAAGGTTTTGCATGTAGTCGAAAACAATAGCTTCGACGCATCCTTTAAAAAAACTCGTGTCATTTAAAATCCTTTGTTTAATATACTATTGTCAAATTTGTATATATTGAGATAAATAACTAAGAGTTAAAAATTTAACAAGTAAAACTTACCTCAATAATTTATAATAAAAGGATATATTAATAAGTTTCATCGAATCAGCAGTTACTTTTTCTTTATTACATCTAAAGTTTTCAAGTTTATAATCTTCACAGACAAACATTCAATATAAACAAAGAATGTAATTGACATCTGATCTTGAATAGGATCCATATTTTGCTATTTTATCACAATCAAATATTTCCAATCCATAATGAATGCAATTTCACATAACAATTCACCTTTGACCTAGTTCTTTTTTTTTAAATTCTAAGTTTAATCTGAAACAATAAAAAGAAAATAAAAATCAAAAGTATTAATGGTTTTCACATGTTTAAGAAATCAATATGTAGTTTTAGCTAGTTAAGTATTTAAATTAGTATTATTAAAAGGAAGTACATACTTACAAAAGTATAAGGAGACAAGTTGTAGTCTTCGATATTGTACAAATAAGTATTCCAATAGATCATGAGTACCTTAAAACACCAC